>JAJPUD010005590.1:141076-154301 GCA_023553655.1 Myrmecobius fasciatus
ATACATTGTTGGTGGAACTGTGAACGGATCCAACCATTCTGGAGAGCAATTTGGAGCTATGCTCAAAAAGTTATCAAACAGTGCATACCCTTTGACCCAGCAGTGTTTCTACTGGGCCTATATCCCAAAGAAATTTTAAAGGAGGGAAAGGGACCCAGCTGTGCAAGAATGTTTGTGGCAGCCCTTTTTGTAGTGGCAAGAAACTGGAAATTGAAAAGATGCCCATCAATTGGAGAATGGCTGAATAAATTATGGTATATGAATGTTATGGAATATTATTGTTCTATAAGAAATGACCAACAGGAGGATTTCAGAGAGGATTGGAGAGACTTGCATGAACTGATGCTGAGTGAAATCAGCAGAACCAGGAGAACATTATACACAGCAACAAGACTATACGATGATCAATTTTGATGGACATGGTTCTCTTCAACAATGATGTGATTCAAACCAGTTGTGCTGCGATGAAGATAGTCATATACATCCAGAGAGAGGCCTGTGGGAACTGAGAGTGAACCACAACACAGCATTTTAACGCTTTATGTGAATATTTCCATGCATTTTGTTTTCCTTCTTAGGTTGTTTTTTTCTTCTTCTCTTTCTAGATCTGATGTTTCGTGTGCAGTAAGATAACTGTATAGATATGTATACATGTATTTGTCATATAATTTATCCTATCTAGCATGTATTAGATTACCTGTCATCTAGGGGTGGGGGGTGGGGGAAGGAAAGGAAAAGCTTGGGAAAAAAAGTTTTTTTTACAAATAACAGATGATAGTATAAAATAATTGGGAATCTATCTGCCAAGGAAAAGTCAGAAACTATATGAACTAAACTACAAAACACTTTCCACACAAATAAAATCATATGTAATCAACTGGAAAAACATTAAGTGCTCATGGGTAGGCAGAGCGAATATAATAAAAATGACAATACTACCCCAAAAAAAGAAAGTAATGTATCTGTATCATAAAGGAGAATATTGTCTAAGAAGACTTGAAAAGTCCAAGTCATGGAGGTTTAAAAAACAAAGTATGTGATATTTGATCTTGTATGTTAGAAAAAAGTTCCTGAAATTATTAAATAAGTAACTTGGTCAGACCTATGCTTTAGGAAGATAAGTTTGATAACTGTATGGAAAAGATATTGGAGTAGAGAGAAATTTGAGGTGGGAAGCCCAACCAAAAGGTTACTGCAGTAGTCTAGACATGAGGTTATAAGATCCTAGACCAAAATGGTCACAATCAGAGACAATGGGATGGTCACAGTGCCAGAATAGGGAAGAAATTGCAGACCAGAGATACTAGAGATAGGAATGATAGGTCTTGGCAAAAGAATAGATATGGGGTTTGTGTGTGGGAATAGTGATGAGGACTATGACACCCTAGGTTGTGAGCTTGAGTGACTTAGAGGATGATTGGTAAATATTCTTGTCAAAGATAATTAGGTATGCTCTAAATAGAGTGCTGGGCCTGAGTTCAAATCCTTTTTCAGATACTATCTGTGTGATCTTGAGCTTGTCATTCAATTGATTTCCTTTTCTGTCAAATGAGTTGGAGAAGGAAATGGAAAAGCATTTCAGTATTTTTGTCAAGAAAACCCCAAATGGGGTCTCAATGAGTCAGATGTGACTGAAATGACTCAAACAAATTTACATTTATCTGAATATTTATGAGTCTGAAATTTTTTCAAGTATTTTATATATGTGTATCATTCTAAAATTGTCCAAAGCTTCCAATGCTACAATAAGAATATTTGTGTCATTTCTTAATAAAGATTAGATGCTAAATTTTAATATAATTTTTAAAAAGATGAAGTCAGTAAGAGCTGTTGGAACTAAGCAAATAGATATAGAAGAAATATGTGCTGGAGGCAATAGAATTTTCAAGGATCTTAGAGATCACATTTTAAACTAATATAAAGATAGAAAGAATTCATAAGTATAGAAAAAATCATGGGTATTACTTTTTGAAAGGGGGAGAACCAAGAAGACATCTAGAGATACCAACTCATTTTTATCTCCATTATAATATTTAGGAAATGGATTACATCTGTACCAAGGATGTCCTTGATGAAAATATGAGAAGAGCTAAAATGGGTTTTATAAGGTGATTTTCTTCAATAGACAACATTTTCAGTTACACGGTTAACTGATAAGTATCATGTAGTATTTATTTTTGTTGATTAAATAAAATGTTTTGATATAGTAGAACAAAACTCAGTCTTAAAAGCTCTTGTGTGACAAGGTACCTCTCAAGTATAGGTTAAGATTATTCAAGATTCCTTGATAAAAGTAACTTCCAAAATAATTTTGTTCAATGATACTCTGATATAAGACTAACAAGAAAATAGGTAAACACGTTTACCAAAGATATGCAAAACCAAGAATAATAGATGGCAATCACGAGAGGTAAATTTAAGCTTAATATAATAAAAAATCCAACTCTTAGAGCTAACCAAAAATAGAATAGACTTTTTAGGTAGTAGGTATCCTTTTAGAAGAGGGAAAACAGTAGTGTTGCACTGTTATGAAGCTGTGATTTGGTCAAATTGTCTAAGAAAGCAATTCGGAGCTATGCCAATCATAAAACTATGTACATCCTTTGACCAAGCTATAGCATTAGTAGGATTACATCCCCCCAAAAAATCAAAGAAAGAGGAAAGGGACTTGTGTACAAAACATATTTAGAATAGCTCTTTTGATAATAACAAAAACCTACAAACTAAGGAAGAGCCCACTTATTGAAGAATGGCTAAATAAATTGTGGTATATAAATATAACAGAATATTATATGCCATAAGAAATCATGAAATGGTCAATTTCAGAAGAAAGTGGAATAATTTTTATGAAGCAATATAGAGTGAAATGAATAGAACTAGTAGAATAATTTTTAAAGTGACAACATTATGAAAAGAAAAAAACCTTTGAAAGTCTATACAACTTTGTTAGAGACAATGATAAACTACAAGTACAAAGGTCTAAAGATAAAACACAATGTCTTCCTCCTTTCACAGAGAAAATGCACTTAAAATACAGAGTGATATATATATATATATATGACATGTTTAATATGGAAATAGTCTACTAAATATTGGGTGTTTGTTTTTAGAGTTTTCGTTTTAAAAATACCATTCAATGAAGGGAGCATGGAAAAGTTAAACTAAGAGAATAAGTGCTTGTTAAATTAATTTTTAAAACATAACAATCTGGGAAATATTATCAAGAACATGCATGAATACAAAACATCTAGAATAATCAGGTGATAAGAGTAACAGATTGCAGCTAGGTAGCCTTGGTTTTGAACTTGCACCCACAAAATATTAACAGACCTAGTAGAAAGTGTCCTGAATGTTAGATAGTTTCTGTTTGGCAGATTTATTGATGATCATCAACTGAACAGGACAAGAAGGTATCAGAAAGGGAATTTGCAACATGCATCAGTGTAGATAATAAATATGAAATCATAGATCCAGTAAAGTATCAGAGAATTATCCTCTACTCTATAATTTCTTCCCTTTATCTCAAATAAAGGAGATGCCATGATGTAAAGCTAGGTCCCAATTAGTGTAAATAAGGAATCCTTTAAAGTAGTCACGTTATTTGAATTCACATTCTATATTTCCATTGGGCTACCCAATTACTACATTTTACATTTAATTATTACTTCAAATATATGTATATGTATACATATGTGTCTTATATGTGCATATATGTACATAAATATAGGTTTCTTCATATATGTATATACAAAAGCTTATATATAGTGCTTATTATATATCAGGCACATTGTTAAGTGTTTTACAATTATTATCTCATTTTATCCTCACAACAAGCCAGGGAGATAAATGCTATTAGCCCCATTTTACTGGAGTGGGAGGAGGGGGGAGGGAACTGAGGCAAACAGGGTTAACAGATTTGTCCAGGGTCACACAGCTAGTGTCTCAGGCAAGGTTTAAACTCAGGTGTTTCTGAGTCCAGGCCCAGAGTTACACACCTCCCCCCACCCACCCACACACACATACACTGTCACTGTATAGAATTTTGGGTGTAGTAGTTATGCACAGGAATTATCCAGGGTTCTTTTTGGGCCCCATTGATGAAGATATTGTTATGGTCCTGACAATGTCTCCTTAAGTTGTAAAGGCTCTATTGCAACCCCATCTTTCATTATTGATTGATTCATGGCCAGTTGATGTACCCAGGTTATACATTTGAACTTGATATAGGGAGGTGATATAAGGTAGTAGAAGAACACTGGCTCTGAAGCCAGAGAGCCTGTGTTCAAAAGCAACCATTATGATTCTTTCTAGACTTCTATGACATGACTCTATACTTGTTCTTCCATACATACACATGTGTGTCTGTACATGTATACATACATACATATGTGTATATATGTGCATGTGAGTATATACACATACAATCAATTATTAAACATTTATTAACTGTCTACTACCTGCCAGACACTGTACTAAATTCTGGGAATGTAGAAAGAGACAAAAGATAATTCTCGAGGAGCTTACAATTTATTAGGATAGAAAACATGAGAACAGGAATATATAAAGCAATCTATTTAAAGGAGAAATAGGAAATAATGGACAGAAGAGAAGGCACTGGCATTAAGAGGGGTTGGGGAAGACTTCCTGTAGAAGGTAGGATTTTAGTTGGGGCTTAAAGGAAGTCACAGAGATCATGAAAGTGGAAGAAGGAGAATATTCCAGTTATGAGGTACAGTCAGAGAGAATGCCTGGAGCTGAGAGATGGAGGGTCTTGTTACTAGGACTAGTTGGAAACCAGTGTCACTAGATAGAAGAATATGTGTATGATAGTAAGAAAAATAAGAAAGTTATAAAGAGCTTTGGATATCAAAGAGAGTAGTTTGTATTTTTCCTGGAGACAATAGGGAGCCCATGGAGTTTATTGAGGGATGTGAGTATGTGACATGATTTGCATTTTAGGAAAATCATTTTATTAGTTGAATGGAGCATGGATAGGAACAAGGAGAGACTGGAGGCAGTCCAATCCACCAGAGAGCTATTCCAAAAGTCCAGATATGAGATAATGAAGGTCTGGACTAAAGTGGTGACAGTGTGACAGAAGAGAAGAGGGGCATATTTGAGAGATGTTGGCAAAGGACTTACTCACGGGAGCCCTTCCCTGGGAGCTTTCATTAAATCAGTAGCAGTTCAAATATCTTTTCTGGCTCCCCTGGTGTGTACTTTTCCATGCATGCCTTCAGGGCATCTTTTAACCATTTATAGAACTTCAGACAAACTTTTATAGAAGAAATTATCTTTTTTTAAATTTCAATTTGCAAAGATAGGGAAATGTATACTGTAATAAAATACTTATAAACAATTTTTATGACTTTGTGTTCATAAATATTTCAGTACAGACTGCATTGTCAAGACTATAAAATACGTTAGCTTCAAAATTTCTTACAGCAAGACTTATGGGAGAACTTTGAGTCGTATTTTTCTGTTGCAAGGTTGTTTTTTCTTTTTATTAGCTTCTTTTTCAAACAAGATCATGCACCAGAATAGTTTTTGATCATCAGGGAAAAAATCTTCAAAGCCTAGTGGGTATTAGAAAAGGTTATAAGAAGATTCTTACTGAGCCAGCTGAATGTATGATTACTTGACCATGTCATAGAATGTGTGCACTGGAAAGAACCCTATAACATGGGATAGTAAAGCCTAACAGACACTTGGCAATTATGTTATTATAATTCTAGAAGTGGAGAAACTGAGATCCAGCAACAAGGAACAATTTAGTGCCAGATCTGGGGGTTGATCCCCAAAGTCCTGAGAGGCTTCAATCTTCTTTCCACTTACCAAAATTTTCATTTTCCCTGCTTTTCCCATCCTATGACAATAGAGAAATTGAATAAATGTAGAATCATGGTACATTTGGTGTTAGAGCTGGAAGGCACCTAAAAAAATTATCCAATTCAATTCCTTCATTTTTAAATAAGAAAATGGTAAACCACGAGAAGAAAAAGCAATTGCCTGAGGTTATACTACTAGAAAATTGTAGTGTCAAGATTCAAATGCTGGTCTTCTATTTCCTAGTCCAAGCCTCTTGCTATGTTATTTCTATTAAGTCAGTGACAGAACCCAAAAGCTGTCAGTTCCCTTCCCCAATCCTCTTTTAAAGTAAAGGTCTTATGTTTCAATCCTGTTACACAGGGACATAGAATCCACTGTCTTTTTGGTTTGTAAGAAAATTGGCCCTGACACATTTAAAAATTTATCATATTCTAGCACTAGCCGTATTCATAATCAAGGATACTTAATATTAAGTCTGAAAGGATCTTTAAAGGTCTTTTATTAAAAAGGAAAGTACCAGGAAGTCTTCTCACTTTGGGAAGTAGGAGAAAGGATTGAGCCAGCTAGATCATATTTATCATTTATGAATGTGTAATAACATTTTTGGGTTCATTCTCTCAATCCACCCTAGATAAACAGGCTATTTTCTATGGATACTTTTCCTCTTATGATCCTAGTAAGGTAATCCTGAAGAGCTAGCATTTCTAGTACTTTCATTCTCCTAGTATTGATCAACTAGTTGGTACTGATTAGATTTTAGAAAAAAAATATTTACTGAGAAGAGAGATTAAGGGCATAAATTATAAAGATCTCCCAAACCATGGTACCCACACATGACCTCTCAGTAAAACGAGCTCAAAACAAAAAATGTGATGAAGACAACATATACGGAACATATAAGGGCCAAGAAGATGGCTCACAACTCCTCACTCTGAAAGCCATTTTTTCTCCTTTTGTAGAGTTCCCCTTTGTGGAGTCATCAAATGCACTTTGGGACAAAATATTGGCAATGGATTAGTCAGTCTTCTATCAGGTAGAGTGGTTTTCATTCAGAGTAGAGTGTCTCAGTAACCCAGTCAGTGCACTGTTACATTGGGCCAAGCAGGTCACTTGGATGCTATACTACTTACTCATCAAACTTGACTACTTCTACCAAACCTGATTGCCACTGAGACCTCTTTAATGTATATCCTAATCACATTAGTCAACTAGGTACTCTCCTGATCAGGTCACATATGAAATATGGGATTCTGTTTGGGCACCAGGGTTTACTATAGATGATTTACATAGTACTATCCACTGTCCATTCTTCTTGAGTTGAAACAATCACATTCAGAAAACAATTTTGAAATATTTTAGGATTCTGATCTATACAGTGAAAAGACATGAATCCAAAAGAATGAAGATGAAACATGACATACTTTCTGGCAGAGGGGCAATGAATTCAAAATGCAGAAATAGACCTATATTTTCTGACTTGCGTTGGATTTTATTTTGCTACATTGTACAGAATATATTGAATGCTTCATCTATTGAGTTTGTATGTTTTTATTTATTCAGTTGGGTGTTGGGAGAGGGAAGTAGGAGAAAGTAGGAAGTGGGAAGGATAGCTTAATAAAATATGCTTATTAACTGAAAATTAATAATAATGCTTAATAATAATTTTAAAAAGAGAACTTCATTTAATGGAAGAAATCCTTCGAGCATTTAATTTTTTATTTTACAAAGGGGTATTTCCTGCAAAAATGTATCAAATCCAAAATAACAAACATTTCCCCACTACCGCCTGGGAAAGATTCACTCCTCTCTAACTCCTTAGTCTCTGGGGTGAGTGAGTGAGCTCAGTGGCAGAATTTCTAGATAATATTCTTTCTTTCAAGTTTCCTAATATGGCACAGTCAATGGATAGATCAATCCAAATTTCTGCTATTGATAAACCAAGAGATAGCTCAGGACTTTACTCTTCATATCTAACTCCTGGAAAATCCTGGTATTGTCTACAGCTAGAGAAACTCTTATGGTTCATCTTCTTCTTTAAATATCACAAATTAAATATCCCTTATTTCCCTTACCTAAAACAGAAAAGAACAGGTAAGAACAAAGGTTGATATTCAGGGATTACAGGTTAACCTCAGATGGAGAAGGCTGGGGCCCCTCCCACAACATTGTCCCAATCTGTGGAAAATAACCAGGCGGGGGAAAAGTGAGAGCAACAAGACTTTATTGTCCTAGATGAGTGTGCATTAGCTCACAGAAAGGCTAGGTCATAGGCATGCACTTTGATTGGGTAAAATGACTCTGTAGCACAGGACTTTAAGAAGCATTTTTATCTTCTTTTATTGGACAGGAAGATATTAGACTGAAAGATTTGGAGGGTTGCACATTCAAAGATTCCATTTAATTTGATACAATTCAACAAATATTTTATCATGACCCATTATGCATAAGAAACTTATAATTACTAAGGGATTGCAAATGAAAAAGAAACAATTTATATCCTCAAAGACCTTAAATTTTAAAGTTAACAGCATATATACACATGAATGAATACAAAGTAGGTATATTGTAATTTCAGCAAGGAACTTCACTGATAGCCAAAATGTGATGAAAGACCTCATAAAGAAAATAAAATATTAGCTAGTTCTTGAAGGAAGCTGGAGGTTGTCAGGGGTAGAGGTCAGGAAGAAGTACATTTCAGGTGTGGAGGACTACCTGTTCAATGGTAGGGAGGTAAGAGATAAACATTGATAAATAAGGAGAAATAAGGTGAATAAAGTTAAATGTCAAGCTGAGGATTTTGAATTCTGTCCTGGGGAATAATAAAAAAAACCCTGAAGTTTTTTTAGTTAGGAAAGTGATATGGCCAAATTTGCATTTTAGGAATATCAATTTTTCGCCTACAGGATAGATGTATTATCAAGGGGAAAGAGTAGCAGTGTAGAGACTAGTTAAAAGGTAATTGCAATAATCCATGTGACAAGTGATAAGGGAAGGAACTGCAATAATGTCTATGTGAAGAGAGAAAATGATGAATGCAACAGATGTTAGAAAAGTAGAATTTATAGTACCTATATTTGATATCAGAACTGAAGAAAAGGGAATTGTGAAAAACTAGAGTGACTGGAAGAATGGTGACGTTCTTAACAGAAACCAAAAGTGTGGAGGAAAAGTATGAGTTACATAATAGATATATTGATTTTGAGATGCCTATAGGATGTTTTGGTGGAGAAATCTAGAAGGTAATATTTGACAGGAATTCAAGGAAAAGAAGAGAGCTGGATGGGATCATAAAGACTTGGACATCACTGAACAAAAATAACCATATATAGCATCTACATAGAGATGAAAGTTGAACTCAATAGAATTGATAAAATTACCAGATTATACAGAGAAAAGAAAGTATGACCTTCATTTGACCTTGCATCTTCAGAGGGAAAAGGAGAGGAGAAAGAGTATCTTCCACCTGTCTATGTACCTCCCATCTTATGCTGTGTACATCTACCTAGTGTACCTCCTACTTCAGTCTCCTCTGGAAAGAGGAGAGGTGTTGTATACTTAATGAATAAGATACTCATACTTGATCCTACCCTTCACATACCAATGATTCAGAATCTTTGCAGCTCATTATCCAAATCCCGTTCCCCTCTATGTCCCAATTCCTTATTTCCATCTCTCTCAACAATCCCATCCCCAAATCCCAGCAACACATTTTGTTCCTGTGCCCTTGTAATGCCTATTCTATAGGCAACAAATTTATCTTGATCTTAAATCTTTTCCTCCTCCTCTGCTTCTGTCTTCTGGAAATCACTGATATCTGACTTTGCATGATGACAGCTTCCCAACCACCATTTTCAGTACTCCCTGTACCTTTACTCATTCCTCTCAGCTTTCTGGTTAAGGAAGGAGAGTTGAAATACTCCTTTCTATCCATTGCTCTTTTCATGTTCTTTCTCTACTTCCATCACTCATTAACTTATCCTCCTTTGAGGTCTATTTAATCCAAATATTCCACATAAATCAAGATAATTAATATTATTGACTTGTATAGTATATACATTATATTTATATATATTATATAAATTATGATTATAATACTTATATTTATATAATGCTTAATATGTACAAGACACTATGATAAGGGCTTTATAAATATTTCTCATTTCATCCTCATTTGAACTACTCTGGGAAATTAGTGCTTTTTTGAGCTTTGATATAATTTAAGTAGCCTAATAAGCATAGAGGGATGAGAAAAAATATTTTTAACAACTCAAAAGTTAACATGTAATGCACAGAGAAACTGAGGCAGTATAGGTATTAGAGATTTTTAATAGTTTATTGATAGTAGTGGAGAGTTTGGACTGGCAGCCATATTAGCCAGCCATCTGGATAGGGCTCTTGTTTTCAAGTGAGGGGTTCCAAGGACTCTTATAGGGCTCTGGTGCTTGGGGAAAGAAAGGCAGAAGGAGGGTTAGAGCCCTAGGGGATAGAAGTTCCAGGAAAGGAACATAAATTCAGTTCTGACAGGCTGGGGATATGGAAAAAGGATCATAAATTCTGATAAGGAGCTAGGAGACACTGAATCTGAGACCAGAAAGATATGCCCAAACATTGGAGATATACCACCTGAAGTTTTATGACTCTTTGGAATGCTAAGTGGCCAGAGCTCCTAGCCCTAATTATCTCAGTCCTAATGGCCAGGAGGGGGGGAGGAGAGTTTGCCATCAGGGAGACTGAGGCAGAACAATTCAGGGAAATTGAAGCAGAACAATTCAGGGAAACCGAGTCGGGGAACTGAGGACAACAAACACTGTAGTACTGGGTAAAAAATAAAACTGAATTAAACTTCAAAATACAAATATGTAGTCATATTATTGAACTTGAACTTCCTTCTGTTTTGTGATGTAAAAGAATTTAATGAAAGGACTCAATGGTAGAAGAGAATTGTTTTTCTTTTTAAAATGTTTTATTTTTCCCACTTACATGTAAAACATTTTTTACCTTTGTTTTTTAAAAATGAGTTCCAGATTCTCCTTCTTTCTCTCCATACTTTCCCATTAAGAAAGTCTATATGAAGTTGTGCAAAATATTTTCATAAAAATCATGTTGCAAAACAACTATAGATCTCCACCTCCCCCAAATAAATCTTCAAGACAAATAAATAAAGTAAAAAAAAACCTTGCAATTATTTCTTTCTCTAGCTATGGATAACAATTTTTATCACAAGTCCTTCAGAGTAATCTTGGATCATTGTATTACTGAGAGTAGCAAATTTATTCACAGCTGATCATTTGACAACTTTGCTATATTATTATGTATGCAATACATTTCACTTTACTTGAGCTCCTGGAGGACTTCCCAGCTTTTTCTGATACATCTTCCTCATCATTTCTTTTAGAAAAATAATATTCTTTTATAATCCAATATGACAGCTTATTCAGCTATTCACCAATTGATTGGTGTCCCCTCAATTTCAATTTTTTTTTGCCCTAAGAAAAGAGCTGTTATAAAAATTTTTATATATTTTTTAATCTTTTCCTTTTTTGAATTTTTTTTTTGGGTTTCATTCCTAGTAGTGGTATTGTTAGCTCAAATGTTTTGCATGATTTTATAACCCTTTGGGCCTACTTCATATTTTTTGATTATTTATCATTGGAGGAATGAGTGGCTCTTTTAAAAATAAATTTGACAATCATGGGGGCAGAGCCAAGATGGCGGAGTGAAAAGGTGACTTTCTGCCTCTCCTCCTATCTTCTCTCAAATCAACAATAAAATAAGCCTCTGAACTGATCTTCAAGTCAACAAACTCAGAAATATTTGGGCACGGCTCTCTGGATAACTTCATGTCAGGTTAGTCGGACTCAGACAGAGAGATAAATAGACGACCCCTGTGCAGGGCTGAAGTGAGGGTGGGACTCAGCTCAGCTCATCGTGGCAGAAATTCCAAACTCCAAACTCCAAATTCCAAACACCTGGAGTTTATCTGAGGCACTCAGGACACTCTGCCCTGATTGGGGGCAGGTGTTCTGGCAGACTTGCCTTGTTTAAGGAGTAATTCGGACTTAGTCCTAGCCCCCACCGGCCTAGCACCTTAAGTCAACTAGCCGAAGTGCCCCAGGGCAAAGCGTCTTCAGCCGTGGTTTTTTTTTTTCCCTACCTTAAAGAGATATCCATGCTGTCTAAAAAAAAATGATGAAGAAGCAAAAGAGAGCTCTCACCATAGACAGCTTTTATCAAGGCAAAGAAACGACCTCAGATCCAGAGGTTTCTTTAGACAAAAATCCAGAAAAAAACAGCAAGGACCATCACTGGTCCCCTTTTCAAAAGGCCTTTCTGGAAGATTGCATAAAGAACCTCAAAAGAGAGCTGGAGGATAAATGGGAAAATAAACTGAAATCAGTGAAAGAAGGATACAGTATCTTGCAAGAAGGATATGATGCCCTGCAAAAGAGATATGAAAAAGACACCAATTTATTAAAAAATAAAATTAGTGAAGTGGAAAAAGAGTGCAGTGAACAAATTGGCCAGTTACAAAAGGAACTTAAAAAGGTAACTGAAGAAAACAACACTTTAAAAATAAGAATTGAACAAATGCAAGTGAATGACTCAATAAGACTTGAAGAATCAGTCAAACAAAAACAAAAAAATGAAAAATTAAAAGAAAATATGAAATATCTCCTAGGAAAAACAACTGACTCAGAAAATAGATCTAGGAGAGACAATCTAAGGATTATTGGACTTCCTGAAAGCCATGATGAAAAAAAGAATCTAAACACTATCTTCCAGGAAATCCTGAAAGAAAACTGCCCTGAGATTGTAGAATCAAAGGGGAAAATCACCATTGAAAGAATTCACCGATCACCTCCTGAAAGAGACCCCAAAATTAAGACCCCAAGGAATATTGTGGCCAAATTTCAGGACTATAGCACCAAGGAACAGATTCTGCTAGCAGCTAGAAAGAAACAATTCAAATACCGAGGATCAATAATTAGAATCTGTCAGGATCTGTCAGCTTCCACACTGAAGTATCGAAGGGCTTGGAACCAGATATTCCGAAGGGCAAAAGAACTTGGATTACAGCTAAGAATAATCTATCCAGCTAGAATGAGCATTATCCTCCAGGGAAGAAGATGGTCATTCAATGATATAGGTGAATTTCACCTATTTCTAATGAAAAGACCGGATCTGAACAAAAAATTCGACACCCAAACACAGAACTCAAGAGATGCATAAAAAGGTAAAAAGGAAAGGACTCTTGAGAACTTTATTTTTACTAGGGGGATACTCAAAGTTTGGGGGTATAATTAACTAAATATTACTTTGATAATATGAAAAAGAGAACTAGAGGGGAAAAGGTTGTCATACTGGGGAAAAGAGGGAAAAAGTGGTAAAATAAGAT
>JAJPUD010005591.1:0-11272 GCA_023553655.1 Myrmecobius fasciatus
CACAGGAGGAATGGCCCTGAGTCACAAACAATAATAATAAAATAATCAAAGATAAACAATGATCATCACATCTTCATTTCAGAGAAAGAAAGAATATGAATTTAATGAATATAACTATGCCATGTAATTGTTGCTAAACTCTAATAAGTTTATTTTGAAATCTAGACTAGGCAGTTAAGTGGTAGGTACAATGGATAAAGCACTGAGCTTGGATTCAGGAAGACCTGAAATCCAGCTTCAGATGCTTACTAGCTGTGGGATTCTATGTCACTTAACCTCTGCTTGCCTCAATTTTTTTGTCTGTAAAATGGGAGTAATAATAAGATCTAATCTCCAAGGTTGTTATGCACCTCAAATGAGTAAATAATTGTAAAGCCATTTAGTACAATACCTGGCATATGGTAAAAGCTGTATAAATTCTAGCTATCATTATTACATGTATAACTTAAGTTAAAATTCAAGAGGGCACCAGGACTTTATGAACATCTCACATAAAAACAGATTTATATTACAGTAATCTTAACAATATCAAACTACTAACATTAATTAAACTAAGCCAATTATGAAAGACAATTTCTATTGTCTATTTCTATTTCTATTTCTATTCTATTCTAGATAATTTCTATTAAATGAAATTGAAAAGCTATTGCATGAACAAAATTAAAGCAACTAGGACAAGAGGGGAAATGGTCAATGGAGAAAAACATTTTTAAAATCAACTATCTCTGATAAGGGTTTCCAAGTTATATAGACAACTAATAAAAATGTGTAAGACTCCCCAAGGGATTAGTATTCAAAAGATATAAACAATAATAGTAACAGCTAGCATTTTGCTTGAAGATTTAAGTGCTCTACAAATATTCTCTGTTTATCCTTCCAATAAGCCTTACAGGCATGTGATGTTATGATTTCCACTTTTAATGATGAGAAAACTGAGATAAATAGAGATTAAATGACTTGCTTGTGATTATAGCAGAGAGGGGGAAAACAGGCATTTATTAAATGCCTACTATGTTCCATGCATCATATTAAGTGCTTTAAAATATCTTATTTGATTTTTATTATCACCCTGTAAAGTAGGTGTTATTATTATTCCCATTGTACAGTTGAAGGACTGAAATAAAGAGAGTTTAAGTTACTGGCGCAAAGACATAGAGGTAGTTAAGAGTCTGAAGTGGATTTGAACTCTGTTTTTTTTTTGTTTTGTTTTGTTTTGTTTTGTTAACTTCCAAGTCCAACTCTCTAGCCACTATGCCACTAACCTCAAAAGATTTCTCAAAATAATTGCAAACTATTAGCAAATATATGAAAAAAATTTCCTGTATCACCAGTAGTAAACAATAAGAAAATGAGAAACAACCCTGAGGTTTTCCCATCAAGTTGGCAAGGTTGCTAAAAGAAGGGAAATCAATGCTGGAGATTTTGTTGAAAGAAGAGTACATTAATGCATTGTTTGAACTATAAATTGGTCCAATGACCTTAGGAAGCAACTGGGAATTATACAAAGAAGATGACTAAAAAGATACATATCCCTTGACCCAAAGCTTCCACTGTAGTACATCCATTCCCAAGGGGATCAGCAACAAAAAGAAAGGCTCCATATATACTAAATTATTTTTACCAGAACTTTTTGAGTGAACTAACAGAGTAGATGTTTATCTCTTGGGAAACAGCTAAATGAAATAATGAATATGAAGGAGTCCTGAAAGATTTGCATGAAGTGATACAAAGTGAAATAAAAGCAGGAAAACAATATACCTAATGATTACAATTGTATAAATGAATAGAACAATAATGAAAGCAAAATAATAATCAAGAATGAATACTACAAAATTATATTGACCCCAAATAAGAAATATAAGAATTTTAAGCCTCCTACTTCTTTACCAAGGTAGAGAACCATTGTATATAAGCTCAGACTTTTTAGACATGATTAGTTTTGTAGAACTTTTTCTTACCATTTTTTATTCCTTATTATAAATAGTGGCTTTCTGAGAGAAAGCAGAAGAGAGATATCATATATATATATATACATACATACATAAATGCACACATATACATGTGTGTACATCCATACATCTTTATATATATTTACATTTTATTTAAAATTAGTTTCATTTATGTTCTTGAGAGGAATAGCAAATACAGGTCCTGCTCATATGGGAGTAGGGGTAGGTAGTTTCTAACTATATTACCAAATTAATCTTTCCAAAATAACTCTTTAATCACATCAAAAAATAAGCATCATGAAGGAAAGATACAACATTAGATTTTTGAGTCTAGAAGATCTGAGTTTAAGTCTCACTCCCAAATACTTTACTAGCTTAAAAAAAACAGATCTTGATTTCTTTACCTGTAAAATGGGGGTGATTGTACTTGACTCCAGAGAATCATGGCTAGACCCTGAAGGGATTATGAATGTGTAACACTGTAATAAATATATGCATATATATAGTCAGTTATTTATAGTGATATATACATGTCAGTTATTATTCCCCTCTTTTAAAAATATCAGTAGCTTCCCCTTTGAAGTATAAATTCAATAGCCTAGTATACCCTTCAAGCTCTCTACAATTTGACTTTTACTTCAACACAGGAGTGACCCAAAAGTCTTAGGGCAGTTTTAAGTTTCTAATAGTAGTTGTAAGCTATTAAAGCAAGGTATTTTTTCATGATATTATACTGTTGAAAGGTCCTTTTCTTGATAGTCCCAAATTTAATCTTTTATCACTACCATGAAAACCATGTTCATAATTTGAATTAAGAATATAATATATTTTACTATATGTAACATAATTTGTTCATTATAAATGTTTATGGATAAGTATGAAATCTTATACAATACAAATGCATTTTAATCCACACATCACTGATTATAAGGAAGTACTGTTATTAATATCTTATTGAGTTGGAAATGATCAATTAGAACATTATGAATGTTCCAATTATATGTATGAGTATATATATATATGTTTATACATATATATAATATATAATCTAAATATTAATATTGTGACAAAAAATCCGGGTTGGCAATCCTTATAACTAATATTTCTTAAGACATATAAATATAATTAAATGTTATAACTACATGTCCCTTATAGCACCTTGCCTGGCTATTGCAATGAAATGAATTATTTCCTTAACAGATATTTGTAAGACTCTACTTGAAGCTAATCAAATCAGATAATTTCAGAATGGGATGGTGTGATAATGCAAATTTTATCTATCTCCTTGGAAGGCTGTCTAAAGCAGAGGTCTCCAATTTGTGGTGGATTAGGAAATATTTAGGGCTTCATGGAGGAGACACTATTTCCTTTCTTGATACAAGTAACTCCATTTTAGAATGCCTCCATTTCAGGATAATTTTATTCCTCACCCTTGTTATCATGCAAAGATAAAACATAACCTCTTTCTCAGCTTTCTCAATGGAGAAAAAGCATTTTAAAGTGTTAAGCAAATGTGATTTTTTTATCTGATAATTATTATGCTTTCTTTTGCTCTATTAATTATTTAATTGAACAAGCCCTAGCAAAGAGAAATTCATATTGGCATAGTTGTTATGCAAATAAATTTGTGATATAAATGTAAAACATGCAATTTGGGTTTGAGGCCAATCACAGAAGCTAAGGGCAGGTTTCAATTTAAAAGAGACTGCACTTGCAAATAGAAAATCTCTCAAATGAATATTTATATATGTCAGAAATCAGCTTTACTCAGAACATATCTAACTGAAAGAATTAGGAAACAATAGTTTGTCAGTCTATGTCCTAAAACATTTACCATCAGGTTCTCAACTTAATGGTATGGCACAAATTTTTGTCATTTTGTTGTTTTTAGTTATATCTTACACTTCTTGACCACATTTGGGATTTTCTTGGCAGAAACTGAAATGGTTTGCTATTTCCTTCTCAGAAACTGAGGCAAACAGGGTTAAGTGACTTGTTCATAATCACACAGATAGTGTATGAGACTAGATTTGAACTTGGGAAGATGAGTCTTCCTGACTCCATTCCTGACATTCTCTCTACTATGCCACTTAGCTCCCAAGATCTTGTCTAGTTCACATGAATAAAACGTGGAACTATTCTAATCATATGCAATATAACAAAAATATTTGACAGAATATGGTGGCTCAGTAAATGTCAAAACCCAAGTTTCCAACCATTCAAGACTTGAAGAGAAAGGAAAGGGTGACAAATGGCTGCAAGTTTTCATTTCCTCAGAAATAAATTTATTTTAAAATTTTTATTAAATATTTAATAGCATTTTATTTTTTTCCAAATACAAGCAAAGACAATTTTCAGAATTCACCTTTGCAAAACCTTGTGTTTCAAATTTTTCTTCCTCTTCTTCCCCCTTTCCCCCTCCCCAAGACAGCAAGCAATCTGATATATATAATGATGGATGCAATTCATCTAAACATATTTCCATATTCATCATGCTATGCAAAAAATCAAAAGGAAAAAAATAAGCAAATAAATAAAAAAACAAAAAAGATGAAAACACTAAACTTTGATCCACATTCAGTCTCCATAATTCTTTCTCTGCATGTTGATGGCACTTTCCATCACAAATGTATTGGGATTGAGAAGGCTACCTTTTCTTAGATAATAGCTAAGCAAAACTTTTAGTTTCTAGTAGGGTGTTAACAGGGATCTGCTAAATGAATATCAAACCTGAGCAAGCAACCCTAAATAATGAGACTAGGCTGAAAAATCAGACTAAGAGTCTGAAAGAAGAGCAATTATGCATGGTGATCTATTCTATCAATTAACATTTGTTAAACACCTACTACCTGCATAGCCCAGTACTGAGTGGAAATACAAATACAACAGTTTGTCAGTCTGTGTCTTTTAACATTTGACATCAAATTCTCAACTTAATGGTATGACAAGCTCAAAGAGCTTATAACACAGAATCTGGCATATAGTAGGGACAATAAATATTTATTGCACAATTTTTTTAAAAGGAAGATAATACTTAAAAGGAAGCTGACAAAAGGTTGAAGGGGAAAATACCTTACATAGGGCATGATAGAAAAGTCAGAGTAGTTTACTCAGTTGGGAAATGGAAAGGCTTGTCCTGAGACCCCTCCTTAAATGGAAGTTTGGGATTTCATGACTCTACTTTCCAATCAGTGGAGTAGAGGGTAGTAATGATAAGGTGGAAGTACCAGGACTTATTCCATCTTGCAGAATAATAAGGTTTCCCAAAGAAGAGATTCCTAGAACATGATGGAGAAGTTAGAGAAGCCTCAAAGTAGTTCAGCCAGGTGGGGAATATGGACATGGAATGAGGGTGTATAGTTGTTGATAGCTACCAGCTACCATTCAGATTCTTCCCCTATGACCCAACTACTATCTTCTTTATGGTTGCTTTGATATGCATTCCAGGGCCCACTCACTACCCTGATTTAGAAAAGTAGAACTTTATCCTTTACCTGGAAGCCTTGGAGATTAGTGAGTTGAAAGATTATAGTTACCTTTATCCCATACTTCTGCTATGTTCTCTCTTAGACACCAGGAGAAGATCCCCAGCAGCTTCTCAATCATCTCCATTCTCCATCGTCCATTAGATTAGGACCTATGGATCTTTGAGACCTAAATTGGGGGAGGACAAAACCTAAACGAGAATTTTTGTTCTTGCTTTCATTCTTCTCCTCAGCACTATTTCGCAGCTTAGTTTCCTCATGATAACATTGACCTCTCAGGATTCAGGGGAGGACCAAATCAGGTAACATGTAAGATGCTTTGCAAATCTTAAAGTGTTATATTAAATGATAATGATTATTATCATTATTCATTATAACTATTATGATTCTGCATGGCTGGTATTTCTAGGATCTAAAAATTTGGTTAACTTCTTCCTTCAAGGATTTGGGATCCATTCTCTTTTCAGGAGCCAGCAGAAGAGACCCAGGGCATGGGACTGCTTCCCCTCACTGATGATTTTGTCTTTAGTTTTCCTCTATCTTTAACTCTCCCTCTTCCTCTGGCTGACTCAAAGAAGTTGCTCAAGGGCAATTTGGCGGCAAATGGATCCAGTTTTCTTCTTTATAGCAGTCTAGTGGTATTGAGAATTATGTGTACTTATAAAGACATCAACCCTGTTTCCAGCAATGTAGGATCCACAAATCGTTTGCCAGAATTTCTTCTCATGCTGAAACCCTCTGCCATATCAGCCCCTTTCTTGCGTTGTTGAGTTCCTTTCAAGGACTTCCATTTCCCTCCTGAAGGTGCTTCTAATTCTCTGGACTTCACCAACAAGTCCCTCTGAAAATATTTTTCTTCCTATCTTCAACTTTTCATCCCTTTTCTATATTGTTTTCCCTGATTAAAATGTAGGCTTTTTTAGGGACAAAGACTGTATCTTTTATTTTCTTTGTATCTCCACCATTTAGCACATTCCCTGAAACATGTTCAGCAGCTAATAAATGTTGTTCCTGCCTGCCTGTGTTGGTGAGCCCCCTCTTCTTTCTCCATCGCCCACTATTGGAGTACTTCCAGCTCTGCTACATCAATACCCAACTATTATACCATGTGCCTGTTCTGCTGCTCTCAATTGTTCAGCATTCCTCTTTTAATAAGGATCAGCTGGGATTTGGAAACTGTTTCTAACTAACTGAAGAGTTTACTATATTAGCAGTTCTCTTCTTCCCAATTCTCTTCCTAGCCTAAAGACCCCAAGGGATCTCCTCACTGGTAAAGACCTGATAACTCCAGAGAGTAGTTAGTCCTGTCCATTATGGGTGAGCATGGGAAAAAGGTTATCTTATAGAATTTAGGCTACCCCTAAAGTACAGGTTGCTGCTTTACATCCTATGTCTTATACTTTAGGTAATAAAATAAATCCTTCATGCTCTGTAAGCAATCTGACCCCATGAGGAAAGGAGCTCATTCAAAATAACCAAGGGTGACACATAAAAAGTACATAGTTCATTATATAAAACTCCATAAATTATGAGATCAACAAGTAGAAAGATAAGACAAAGGACTAAAAGAGATAAAAGGGTCCCCTTACTACAAGTCTTCCCTGACTCAAGAAACTAGGCCCCCTAAATTCTGTTCTATCCTGCCACTGCACTAAAAGGTTTTAAAATTTAGAATAGAGGAAAGAGAAAAGTGCCTATTACAAATATTATGCCAGATACCACATGATACATCAGATCATGTCATAGCAAACAAATAATACTGTGTGCAACTGCACAGTGAATCACGGGATACAATGTTTTGGAAATTTAAATACTCTGATTTCATTGATGTGGGTATGTCCTTCAATGATATGGATTACAATCCTCCATGCCTATCTCTTCTATAAATTGTTGCCTATGACCTCCCATATCGAGAAATATTGCAAAGGAATTGAGGCTTTGGCAACTATCTGAAAAGCAGTTAGAGATGTGAGATTGGAGGTCAGCAGACAGAAGTATTGAGATCATCATGAAATCCACGGGAATTGATGAGGTAAATGCAAGTCTTCCTGGTCCAGTGGTCCACCCAACATGCTGGGAGCCTTTCTTGACATCAAGAGAAAAGCAATGGATCCCACAAGTAGTAAAATGTTTGGTTATCCCTTCCTCCTACCACATAATCAGTCCATCTTTTTTGCTCATAAATCTCTTTGATGATCATCCTTATTCTGCTGTTGCTTTATAATTATTTGTATGTAAAATATCATTTACTTGAACTACCATATGCCTCTCCATTACCCTTTAAGTGATTTTCAATTTCAATTCTACACTTCTATGACTTGTAGCAATATAGAACCAGAAGGATATTATATTATTTTCCAAAAAAAAGATGAGCTTTTATTTCAGGGAGAGTATGAGGGACTTTAACTTTCCAATTTCTCAAAGGCAATCCAGTCACTTCTTTCTGTTTGTTGGGACATTTCTCTCTCCTACCTCTACCAATCTGAGCATTCCTCTGTCTCCTTTTCTGGATTCTCCTCCAGATCACACCTTCTAATCAGAGGTGTCCTATAGGTTTCTGTCCTGAACCTTCTTATCTCGTCCCTCCATATGACTTTACTTGGTGGTCTTAATGGTTCCCATGGATTCAATTATGATCTCAATGATGACCATTCTAAAATCTACCTATATTACTCTAATCTCTCTGCTGTCCTCCAATCTCACATCTCTAACCTCCTTTTAGAGAATTGTCAAGGCTTTCTCAATGCCATAATTGCAATATTTCTTGAATCTTTTCTCTGACGCTGTCATCATCATGGCTCAGGCTCTTATCACATCATGCCTGGATTATTATAATAACCTGCCATAATAACCTCAAATTCTCCCAACTCCAATTCATCCTCCAGTCAAAAAAGTGATTTTCCTAAAATGATTATATCCAACTATGTCATCCCCCTATTCAATAAATTCCAGTGTTTCTGTATCTTCTCTAATATCAAATAGTTATTAATAGTTAATATTTATATAGCTTACTACATGCTAGGCACTGTGCTAAGCATCTTACAATTATTTCATTTCATCTTCATAACAACCCTAGAGGTAGGTGCTATTGTTATTCATAATTTACAATTGAAGAAACTGAGGTAGGCAGAATTTAAGTGACTTGCCCGAGGTCATTTAGCTAGGAAAAATCATGGACTAGATTTGAATTCAGCTGTTTCTGACTCGAGGTTCAATGCAATACTTAATACACAAATACAAAAATACAAAATTCTCTGTTTGGCCTTCAAAGCTTTTCATATTCTAGTAGCCTTCTCTTACTTTTTAAATTTTCATACATCGTGTTCATCCTTACATAGTCTATAATCCAAGGAATGGGTCTCCTTACTGTTCCATCTACAAGACACTCCCCTTCTTGGTTCCAAGTATTCTCTCTGGCTTTACCTCATGCTGAAATATTCTCTTTCTTCAACTCCATCTGCTTTCTTCCTTGGCTTCTTTTAAGTCCCAACTAATACCTCATCGTGTATAGGAAGGCTTTCCCAAGCCCTCTCAATTCTAGTGCCTTCACACTTTCAATTATTTCCCATTTATCCTTATGCAGCTTACTTTGTATGTAATTTTTGTCTCCCCTGTTCGATGAAAGCTCCTTGAGCACAGAAACTGTCTTTTGCTTATAATTTTGTAACCCCATCATTCAGCATAGTGCCTGGCACATAGTGGGCAGTTGATAAATGTTTCTGACTTAATGATTGTTCATTTTAGTCCCAAGTCATGTCCACTGGGAATGTTTGTCCAAGATCTATATTGCAATAATAGATCAATTTAAGGCATTTGTAGGGAGAGCAGGTCTCTGCTTAGAACTCTATTGAAGACCAAGTTAACTGAACAATGTAGGGAGACCGGGGATCTCAGAAACAGACCATAAGGCTGTTTTGTGTTGCTTGTACATGGGAGAAGCTATGTGGTATATAGAAAGTTGCTGGTGCTAGTCAGAAGATGTGAGCCAGATCTGGTGTAACTTGAGAATCAATCTCTCATTGCTTTCAAAGTTGAGTCATCTCCAGCACAAATTTTCTCCTGCATAGATTTAGTTTAATCCAGATGATTTTCTCCTCTTTGTTGTATTCATTTCCTCTATGATCCTGTCTGGAACTGTTACATTAAAGTCTTAATGTAGTGTTGTCACTGCCCTTGGTGTGGAAAAGAATTTGTTATCAAAATTTTTGCAGATCTTTTCCACATTTAATGTGTAATTCTTCCATTTCCATCTTCAAATACTTTCCCAAATACATTGATTTTATAAGGATGATTTCTGAATACATAAATGGCATTGGTGATAAAGATAGTAGAAAGAAACTGGAAAGCTTTTACAAGTGATTTTCTAAAGTAGACCACATCTTTACTATTGCAAAACTGATTGAAATAGGTGGGAAATATGAGATTCGACTGTGCAACAATTTTGCTTGTTGACTTTTAGAAATCATTTGATTCAGAAAAGGGAAATGCAAACTTAAAAGATTTCCTTCCTATATGATATCTCCCAATATGCAAAATTTTACATATTGCATGAATATTTATATTTCTTTGAAAGATACAATAATAGAAAAAATCTTGTCTGATAACCATGTAATCATTAATATCAGATAAGGCATAAAAGAGGAAAATATATATGCACCAAAGGGATTCACTATTGTCATGATAGAAAGACAATTTAGAATCTAAGTTGAAAAGAAATTCTCTAGAGATTATCAGGTCTTCCAGATATTTCTGTTTGCAAATGCCATTGTACTGATTGTATTAATTCTAGGAACATTGTAGTCTCCTATATGAGTTCTCTTATCACCCAAAAGAGTTTGATTTAACAATCTAAATAGGAAAAGCCAAGGAGATGAAGAATGCCTATTATTCAGATTACTGTATACTATGTCAGAAGCAATATTTGAATCCTTCCTTATTTTAAGACAGCACTCTAGTCTATATTACATGTCCCCATAATATCATCAGTCTGGCTCTTTTAAGTAATGTAGTGATCAATTTGTTTTTTTTTTAGGGGTTATGTGAATTTTTTTTTATTAAAGCTTTTTATTTGTATAACATATGTATGGGTAGTTCCCCAGCATTGATCTTTACAAGGCATTCCATTACAAATTTTACCCCCAGTCCCCTCCCCTCCCCTAGATGGCAGGAAGTCCACTACATGTTAATAATGTTAAAATACTTGACAAGTTATGCAAGAAAAATCCTATCTACAAGAAAAAAATAAAATCAGAGAAAGGCAACACAATGCAAGCAAATATCAATAGAGAGCATGAAAATGTTACGTTGTGGTCCATATTTCATATCCCTCTCTCTGGGTGTATATGGTTTTCTTCAGTGAACAACTGGAACTGGTTTGAGACAATTCTTTGTTGCAGAGAGTCATGTCCATCAGAATTGATCATCGTGTAATACTTTTGTTGCTGTGTATGATGATCTCCTGGTTCTGCTCGTTTCACTCAGTATCAGTTCATGCAAGTCCCTCCAGGCCTCTCTGAAATCGTCCTGCTGGTCGTTTCTTACAGAGCAATAATATTCCATAACATTCATATACCATAATTTATTCAGCCACTCTCCAATTGATGGGCATCCCTTCAGTTTCCAGTTTCTAGCCACCACAAAAAGGGCCGCCACAAACATTCTTGCACATGTGGGGCCCTTTCCCTCCTCTAAGATCTCTTTGGGATATAGGCCCAGTAGAAACACTGCTGGGTCAAAGGGTATGCACAGTTTGACAACTTTTTGAGCATAGCTCCAAATTGCTCTCCAGAATGGTTGGATCCGTTCACAGTTCCACCAACAATGTATTAGTGTCCCAGC
>JAJPUD010005591.1:16272-127002 GCA_023553655.1 Myrmecobius fasciatus
TGTAATCTCATTGCTAATATCTTATTTAAAATTTTTGCATCAATATTCATTAGGGAAATTGGTCTATAGTTTTCTTTCTCTGTTTTTACCCTACCTGGTTTAGCTATCAGCACCATATCGGTCTCATAGAAGGATTCTGGCAGTATACCTTCTGTCCCTAATTTCTCAAATAGTTTGTGTAGTATTGGAATCAATTGTTCTTTGAATGTTTGGTAGAATTCACATGTAAATCCATCTGGCCCTGGAGATTTTTTCTTAGGGAGTTGGTTAATGGCTTGTTCTATTTCTTTTTCTAATATGGGACTATTTAAATAATTTATATCCTCTTCTGTTAACCTCGGCAATCTATATTTTTGTAGATATTCCTCCATTTCATTCAGATTTTCAAACTTACTGGCATAAAGTTGGGCAAAGTAACTCCTAATTATTGCTTTAATTTCCTCTTCATTGGAGGAAAGTTCTCCCTTATCATTCTTGAGACTAACAATTTGATTTTCCTCTTTCCTTTTTCTTATCAAATTAACTAAAGGCTTATCTATTTTGTTAGTTTTTTCATAGAACCAACTCTTAGTTTTATTTATTAACTCAATAGTTTTCTTATTTTCGATTTTATTAATTTCTCCTTTTACTTTTAGAATTTCCAATTTGGTATTTAATTGAGGGTTTTTAATTTGTTCTTTTTCTAGTTTTTTTAATAATAAGCCCAATTCATTGATCTTTTCTTTCTCTATTTTATGCAAGTAAGCATCTAGAGATATAAAATTGCCCCTTAAAACCGCTTTGGCCATATCCCACAAATTTTGGTATGTTGTCTCCTTATTGTCATTCTCCTGGATGAAATTATTGATTGTGTCTATGATTTGCTCTTTCACCCATTTATTCTTCAGGATTAGATTATTTAATTTCCAATTACCTTTTGGTTTATTTTCTCCTGGCCTTATATTGCATGTGATTTTTATTGCATCATGGTCTGAAAAGGATGCATTTACTATTTCTGCCTTTCTGCATTTGATTTTAAGGTTTTTATGCCCTAATACATGGTCAATTTTTGTATAGGTTCCATGGACTCCTGAGAAAAAAGTAAACTCTCTACTGTCTCCATTCAACTTTCTCCATAGATCTATCATGCCTAACTTTTCTAATAATTGGTTTATCTCCCTAGTTTCTTTCTTGTTTATTTTGTAGTTTGATTTATCTAATTCTGAGAGAGCAAGATTGAGATCCCCCACTAGTATCGTTTGGCTGTCTATTTCTTCTTGCATCTCTCTTAATTTCTCCCCTAGGAATTTGTGTGCTATTGCACGTGGTGCATATATATTTAGTATAGATATTGCTACATTATCTATGGTACCCTTTAATAAAATATACTTTCCTTCCTTATCTCTTTTGATTAGATCTATCTTGGCTTTTACTTGATCTGAGATAAGGATTGCTACCCCTGCTTTTTTTTTGTTCACCTGAAGCATAATAGGTCCTGCTCCAGCCTTTTACCTTCATTTGAATTCTTATATATATGAGACAATTCTCTATATATTTTAGAAATGAGACCTTTATCAGAACCATTAAATGTAAAGATGATTTCCCAATTTGATGCTTCCCTCCTAATCTTGTCTGCATTTGTTTTATTTGTACAGAAACTTTTTAACTTAATATAATCAAAATTATCCATCTGGTGTTCAATTAGGAGTTCCAGATCTTCTTTGGGCATAAATTTATTCCATCTCCACAGGTCTGAGAGGTAAACTATATTACGTTCCTCTAACTTGCTTACAAAGTCACTCTTTATATCTAGATCATGAACCCATTTAGATCTTATCTTGATATGTGGTGTTAGGTATGGGTCAAGCCCTAATTTCTTCCACACTAGTTTCCAATTTTCCCAGCAGTTTTTGCCGAATAGTGAGTGCTTATCCCAAAATCTGGGGTCTTTGGGTTTATCAAACACTAAATTGTTAAGGTTATTGCCTAGATTGTCCTGATAACCAATCCTGTGCCACTGATCGACTGCTCTATTTCTTAGCCAGTACCAAACAGTTTTGAGGACCGCTGCTTTATAATATAGTTTTAGATCTGGTACAGCAAGGCCACCTTCATCTGCCTTTTTTTTCATTAATTCCCTTGAAATCCTTGACCTTTTGTTCTTCCAAATGAACTTTGCTAATATTTTTTCTAGATCTGTAAAATAATTTCTTGGGAGTTTGATTGGTATGGCACTAAATGAGTAGATTAGTTTGGGTAGCATTGTCATTTTTATTATATTCGCTCTGCCTACCCATGAGCACTTAATATTTTTCCAATTGATTAGGTCTGAATTTATTTGTGTGGAAAGTGTGTAGTGATCAATTTCAATCCAAATGCATAACAATAAACTATTTAACTTGACTGAAAAAGAACCAAACTGACCATTGAATAGTCAATTCAGCGGCCATATATATGATAATTTTCCTATGATTAGCTTATGACATAATTCTATCAATAAATGGAATAAATAGACTTTTTAAAAATTCTACTCTATTCTAAGATTATTTTAAAGATATAATAGCAGGGGCAGCTAGGTGGCGCAGTGGATAGAGCACCAGCCCTGAAGTCAGGAGGACCTGAGTTCAAATCTGGTCTCAGACATTTAACATTCCCTAGCTGTGTGACCCTGGGCAAGTCACTTAACCCCAACTGCCTCAGCAAAAAGAAAAAAAAAGTTATAATAACAAATAAATGTGATTCTCCACAGAACACTTAAGTTAAGAGCATTGGGTTTAAAAGTTATAGTGTCAGTTCCATTCATCCATTTATTAACTGGATGACCTTAGCCAACAATTTCATATCTTTTAGCCTCAATGTCTTCACATAAAATAAAAAATTAAGATTGGGTAGCTCAAAATTCTTCTATTTTATGAATAACATTAATCTTCACTTATGAGAATAGCTTATCAGTTACATCTGATATAACATTGAAAATTTTGCATATCATTATATACAGGTAAGACTCCCTCTGCCAATATTTCCACCTGAAGAGATATGACTGTAGGTGAATAGGATAAAAGCAAAAA
Source organism: Myrmecobius fasciatus (assembly GCA_023553655.1). NCBI lineage: Eukaryota > Metazoa > Chordata > Mammalia > Dasyuromorphia > Myrmecobiidae > Myrmecobius > Myrmecobius fasciatus. Next base: position 19,320 of record JAJPUD010005591.1, read on the forward strand.
CTTGGCTATGATTCATATATGGTCCTTTGGGTTGTCACATTGCTGAACCAGTCAGTATCTCAGAAGGTTTACAAAGTTTGCCAAAGTTACAATAAAAGAGTGAATGGAAAGATCAGAAGGCAATAAACATTATATTAAGTAAACTATCTGTTACAGTTTTATAGTAAGAGGTAGTGAATAAATCAAGAGGACAATAATTAAGATAGCCATTTAAAAAACCATGTTCCTGGGGATGGTGCCAAATACTAGAGTTGAAGAAAATGGATGCATCTGAAAGGAGATAGCAATAATTTGAAATTCATATTTCTGCCAAGTTATAAATAGTCATTCCTAGACATTTTTGGGGACTGAGGCAAATGTAAAAAAAAAACCATGAATAACTCTAAGCCCAGGTCAAACCTTTATTTTTTTTAATAATTCTGATCATATTTATTTAACACACAAAACAAGTAAAATGACACACTCTGCATCCATTAAAAAGTTGTAGTTTCTACAGAAGAAAAATTCATATGCTATGAAGAATCTTCACAGCCACATGTGTAAGTGCAGCAATTACTTCATGATTTCTTTCTCCTATGAAAAGCACACAATACAACAATGTGGGAGACAATAATGTGACTGAGTATGAATGGTAAATGGACAGAGAAGTCATTCCCAAATGCAAAACAAAGCCTATAGTTTTTTAGCACGCTAAAACTCTTAACAAAATTTAACTGTTTATAATAAGTGTATGACTGAATAGTATTCTTATGATAGTAAATGATAAAATAGACTAATAATGTTTAGTATTTGAGCATTAGTGACTCATCTTTTTTGAGTTTTCTTTCCATACACATTGTCGGTTATTTTCCAGAATATGCCAAATATCCAAAAATTCCCATCTAATTATTATTGACCAACCTATGAGTAACTAAAACTCAAATGTGGAAGTCACAAATGTTGAGGGATGACTAAAATATACTGACTAAGGGGATGGAGAAATAAATGGAAGTCGACATTTGGCTCATACAATTCCAAAAAAAATTAGACTTCTTATGTATCATTTAAAATATCAGCTTTATATTATAAGAACTTGTTAACAATTCAAGTTGTCAAAAATTATATAATTTGGAGGCAGTGAATTTCCTGTTGCTAGAGGCCTTCTAAAGGAAATTCCTTGGGAGTGTGGTGGAAGGGCTTCATGATTTGGGAAGGGTTGGAACACATAAGCTCGTTATTCCCTTTTCAAATCTGGGACTCCAGAAAAAATATGGAAGTATTGAGCCTATTTTGGGGAGCAAAATGCTTTTATGTTGTATGTAAGGAATATACCCAAATAGCTAAATTCCACTATAATCCCCTCTCTCTGAACTCCATTTCATAGTAAATGCCTCTAATGGAAGCTTACTCCATAGCTTCAGCTGTCATATATCATGTCTCATATGTCTAATTAGGTTGGTATAAACTCACCTAAGTTTAAGACATAGAAGCAAGAATTACCAAAGTTAAGATATAGAGAACAATGGAAAAGGAGAAAAAGAAATGATTACTGTGGCCAGATTATCCAGCTTCACTGCAAGCCAAAGTATTATAATTATTGATATTTTCCCATTTCTGCTAAAAACAAAGGACTGGCCAATGAGGGCATTCCATTTCTGATGATCCTTCACATAAGGCAGAAAAAAATAGACAAAAGAGGAACAGAGGCAAGAGCAAGTTTATGGGCCTATGGTTTTTTGTTAACCCAAGTGGAATAAATTGGCTACTAGCATTACCACTCTTTCTTCTTATCCAAAAGGCTTACAGTAGTTATTCCCTCTTTCATTAATAATAAGAGTGTTGGTAAGTGGACTCTGTGGGAGTCTTTTGCCTATCCACTCAAGTCTAGTTCAGTAGCCAATCAAAAAGTTGAACACAGGAAATAATTGCAAAACATCTAATTCGGGTTCCAAAATGAAGAGCCAGGGACCTCCATTACACATCATCAGGCACTGAACCTAGTTTTCATTGGCCTGTCCTTCATTACGTTCCCAAAGATAGTGAAAAGGGCATATTGGTAAGGCTTTTCTCATTTCTGCCACTTGTAGACCTAAAGATTCAATGCTGTCATGTAGCAGTTGAGAACTTATACTTAATGTGGGATATACCAGTTGTAGGACCTTAGGTGACATACCTGTTCAATGGCAAGTGATACTGCCAGTCCAAACATCACACCTATACCATCTCTATAGACTGCAAATGGCAAAAATATAGCCAGTCATTTGACTAGTTACTATAAATCATAGACCTAGTAAACTGAAGGTTGGGAACAGGGGGCATGAGAGAATACAGTTGGTGATGATAATTATATTGATTATTTTATACTATTTTTATGTTTCCCTGATATCAGAGGGATCTCTTTTAAATAGATTATTCTTGTTCTCATCATTTTCAAATTCTCTCTCTACCACCATTATTCCTTTCAGGCTAATAATATTGAAATTTATCCAAAACCAATCCAAATTCTGGTGGCCATGATCTATTTACCCCCAAAACAGTCTCCTTTCCTCCATTAGTTAAGTAGTTAAATAACAGAATTTTTTTCTCCTAAACTTCTGTCCTTATACCAGGAGATTTCAACATAAATATATATATATATACACACACACACTCTCTCAAATATTCTAATTTCCTAAGTTAGGACTTATACTCAGTTCTCATGACAAACTCCTCTATTTTACCTCAGCTACAAATAGCAATAGTTATATCCTTGATCTTGCCATCATCCATATGTGTTCCATGTCCATGTTCATGAGCTTTGAAATCCCTCTATCTTTATTCCTTTTGTCATTCCATCTTCTCTTTGACTTATGATCATTAGCCCTGGGATTTCTTTTGTTTCTGAGAGATTTTTTGTTTTTTGTTTTTATTTTTTTTAATCTCTCCATAACCTCCAATCCATCTGATCTTTCCTGGATTATCTCACACTTACTGAACTCTCCTCCCTCCCTATTTCAACAGTTTGATGAATCAATTTACCTCTACATGTGAATCCCTTGTCCCTTTGTCATGCTTTTCCAAATACCAACTGTAAATTGCTCCTATGACTTCTTCTCTTTGCTCTAATTTATAAGCTACTGAACAGAGCTGGTGAAAGTCATAAACTATGCTAACCATAAAGTTGTATTACATAATTTCAATTGAGCTCTTACTTCAGCAAGTCAATAGTTTTAAGATTAAGTCAAAACATAAAAGGGGTTACCGCAAAATGGAGTAGGTATTATGTGGCAATTGCATAGTTGGGATCTAGTGAGGTAGAGTCCAGGCAATTTGGAAATTATATCTGTGAAAAGAGGTAGAAGCCTGGTCCTGGGAAGGAGAAGGAATTTATTACAAGGATTAGTTTGACCAGAAAAGTGAGAAAATTTCAGAAACTAGACAAATCAGGGTTGATGAAGGGCAGTGGATAGAGTGCTAGAACTGGAGTCAGGAATACTCATCTTCCTGAACTCAAATCTGGTCTCAAACCCTGTTTGCCTCAACTTCCTCATCTGTAAAATGAGCTAGAGAAGGAAATGTCAATTCATTCCCTTACCTTTGTAAAGAAAACCTCAAATGGGGTCTTGAAAACCCAGGTGCAACTGAAAAATGCCTGAACAACAAAAAATATTGATTAAAGGCCTTTTTTGAGACTGGGGTTATTCTATTTCACTTGGATCATAAATGGGACGCTTACTCATGATTTGAATCCCAAAGCTGATCAATAAGGAAGCTTTAACTAGCTTTCTTTTTTTGCCTGAATCAGATTACCCTTTGTCATGCTAGAGACCCTCTATTACTAGGAGCTTACCACAGATTACCATAGTGCTGCTCTAAACCCATTGACTTCAGCAAATCAGAATCCCAAAGTTCAAGTAACCTATCAGCCTCAGCTTCCTTTATAAGCAGAGATTATATGTCTATACCATTATTTAGGTCATTTTTTTGATAGGTCACAAGTTTAGAGAGCTGGTAGGAGAGTGTCAAAGCTGTATCAGCAGGTGAGGGGGATAAATAGTTGTACCAAAGCTATAGTGCCTATGTTAATGTGGATACAATCTGCCAATTCACTGGTGGGTCCATTAAAAGATGTATGCACCCAGAAAGGGTTTGAGATTCCCATTCCAAAGGACTAAAAAATCCAGCATAAATTGCTCAGATGAGTCAGCAAATTTAGAGAAGCAGCTATAGCTGGGAGGAGAAGGGAGTAGGAAAAAATAGATGGAAAAGCCAGGAATTAAAAACCACAGAGGATCTAGAAATAAATTCTTAGTTATAAGGGGATAGTGTGCCTTGATAAAGAAGTAGAAGGATCCAAGAAACAGCTACATGGGACAATAGATAGAGAACATAGATCCTGGAGTTGGGGAATTCTGAATTAAAATTTGACCCCAGATACTTAATAGCCAAGTAAGCCTGAGTGCTTCACACTTAATAAATGTTTATTTTTCCCCAGAGTTCATTCAAATGGTGCTTCCACCTGACAGGTATGCCTAACTTTGCTTCCTTAAGGAAACACCACCATTTCATAAGTGGAATGGACTCCTACCTCACATGACTTAGAATTACTAAAAAAGAAAGAAAGAAAAAACCAACTAGGCTTGGTCAAGCACCATTTTTTTTTCATGAAATCTCTTGAAAACTTTAGACAAAACAGGAGAAGGAAGGGGTTAGAAGAGAGTGAAAAAAGGAGAACAAGTGGAAGCACGGAGTATAGACAGCTTTTTCAATGATTTTATCTGGAAAGAATTAGTTTACAGCTAGCAAGACATGGTGAAATCAAAGGAAATAGCAGCAGAGAAGAGAGAATTTAAGAGGGAAGTCATTGTTATATGAAGAATAATTGAAACAATTAGAGTGAATCAGCTTTCAGAGAAGAAAGAATAAAGTAAAAGGCCCAAAGAGAACAATGATTATAGTGTCAACTCTGTGGATCCCCAGTGTCTACCAAGTCAAGTGAAAACACTTTATCCATACATTCAATGTCTTCACCCATTGTCTACAACCAAGCTAGAGATGGCTTTAGCTCCTTATCTCATACTCTTTCCCTTTACGTATTCCAAGTTCTAGACTAATTAGATTCCTCTCTATCCATGAATTTTTTTCTTGTCCTCTTCCATCTCTGTACCTTTTGTGGATGTCATCCTCACTTCCAGAAATAGATTCTCCATTCTTCTCCTCCTTATTTATTGCAGTCTCATACCTTCAGAAATATTCTTGGTACTACCTAGGGGCAACTGAATGGCAGAGAGGAGAGAGTCCTGGACCTGGAGTCAGGAAGATCTAAGTGCCAGTTCAGCCCCAGATACTTACTAGCTGGATGACCCTGAGCAAGTTACAACCTCTGTTTGCTTCAGTTTCCCCATCTGTAAAATTGGGGTTTAAAATAGCATCTGCTTTCCTGGATTGTTATTAGGATCAAATGAGGTACATTTATAAAGTGCTTAGCACTGTCCTGAAATATCCTAAGGGCTTTATAAATATTAGCCATACAACTTTATATAAAGACATTAGATTCAATAAGTATTTATTAAGCACTCCATATTAGAGATAAAAACAAAATAGTCCCTGATCTCTAGTAGCTTACTTTGTTTCCAGAAAAAAACAACATGTACATAGGAATTAAATACAAAATATATACAAAGTAATGATCTGTGGGAAGGTGCTAGCAAATGAAAGGGAGAATAGGGTTGGGTCAGAGCAGCTGTATTGCTTTGCTTCAGGAATATGAATTTGAGAAGTTGCTTGGGATAAGTTGGAATGGAGAGAGATCTGAGGTATACAAGTGCAAGTGACAGAGTAGATAAAGTACTGGCCCTGGAGACAGGAAGAACTAATTTCAAATTCAGCCTCAGATATTTACTAGCTAAATAACCCCTAGACATGTCACTTAATCTCAGTTTCCTCAACTCATAAAATGAGAGTAACAGTATCCACCTTGACTATATAAATACTTATCCCCATCTGTTTTGGTTTTTTTTTTCTTTATTGTAATAGACTTGAAGAGAGGTGATAAAGTCCAGGATTAGTAATGTTACCTGCCCTCCCACCCTCCTATCCAAGTTCTGTATTCTTGATTCCAAGTTGTCATTTTTTGCAAGTTAGCTCTCTTCAAGGGAAAGCCTTCTATAGATGAGAGCCAGACATATGGAAGCAAATGGTTATCAGGCCCTCAACTGTCTGTATAGTAAAAAAAAAAAATAAAAAGAATAACAATAAATAAAATAGAGGAGCACCACTCCAAAGCCTAGGAGATTGGTTAAGAGCTCAAGGGAGAGTTTTCCATCAACAGTGTAACTGATTCCTATTAGGAAACCCAGCACATATGAGCACTTAATAAAGGCAATTTATGATGGGAATGATGATTCATATTACCCCGCTCATCTAATCCAACTACTAAAGGACACGGAGGAAATTGTAATAAAGGGGCAATATGACCAAGGTCAATACTAAATAATAATTTGTACATTTTGCTGTTGTGAAAATCATTTTCCTCACTCTCCCCACCCTTACCTAAACGGTGTTTCTGCAGCAATTTGGGGAGAGCACTGAGTGCCCAGATCCACTTGGATCTAGGATTCTTTCCTCAGATAACACCAACCTGACTGGTGGGCTGGGGAGGAGGGAGGGAGAGGGAAGGACCTGAGGAGGGGACCAGACTCAAGTCCTGGATGTGACAAGGCAAATCTCTGACACTGGCGAAGGTCAGTCCAGGTCAGGAAGCAGAGCATCTCAGCAGGGGTCTGCCAGCCCTAGGGCAATGCGGTCTGGGAGAGTGCGGGAACCCAATCTAGGTCCCGGCGACACCTCCCGGCCTCCCCCCACATAGCTCTCAGACCGAAAAGCCCAGCAATATGCGTTAACTGCTTGGTGATTTCTGCTCCTTTCCACAGTCTCAACTTCCATCACCCCCACCCCACCGTGGGCCAAGGGCGGGAGTGAGAGAGGGAGAAAGTGGGCGGTGCGCACGTGTGTGCGTGGTGCACGTGTGTGTGTATGTGTAGGGGGAAGGGTTGTGTGTACATGACAGGCACACGCAGCGGACCCTTTACCAAACCTCCAGACGCCAGTGTAGCACAAGCGCAGAAAATTTTACCTGCTGCAGTCAGTGTCTCTGCTGTTGCCACTGCTGCTTCTGCTTCCTCCTCCTTCTCCTCCTCCTCGTCCTGCTCCTCCTTCTCCCTCCCTCCCACCCTTTTCTTCCCCACCCCCACTCCCACCCCTTCTGCACTCCCTGCAAACTCCAGAGCTGGAAAACAGATTCCTTTCCTTCTTGCATTCGGAGAGATGAAGGTGCCAGAGGAAACCTGCTCTATTTAGGAAGAATCCAAGGACTCTCCATCAGGAGAAGTCAAGGTGACTACCTTGCTATGCCTCCTCCCTAATCACCTTCCCCCAGTCCAGTGCTCGGTGTCTGCTGTGTGATGTATATGTGATCCCACTGTCTGTCTCCTATCACTGGGCTGAGGTGGGGAAAGGGGCCACTCAATGCATGAGCATTTCTACATTTTCACACTTTCGTTCTGCCTTTTGTTGCCATCCTAGAATTTAGGAATAGCGGCTGCCCTGCGTTTCCGATTAAATGAAGATTTGGGATTCCCCCCAAACTGTGGCATTTCCCAGTCTGTGGGTGAAGAGGGATATTTTGGGGAAAGAGGCGAGGTTTGAATAGAAAAGCCCTATTTTTTGAAGTCTATGTAGGGAAAAAAAAATCACTTTTTTTTTGCTTACAAGACTTGTAGGCTGTCCTGTGGGACTGCATCAACTCTAGATTTCAAACAGTTGTTCATTTTCAGAATGTTAGATGTGCTTTTGAAAATTTGCATTCTTAACAGCTCTGTAATGATTGCAAATAGTTCCATGTGCATATCCATCATTCACACTGTTTTCATTGCCTATATGCTCGCCTGTATTTTTTTCTCACCGGTGGATAGAATTTTTTAAGAGAAAAAACAACAGTATCTTTTGATTTTTGCTTTTGCATTATTTCAGGAAAATTTGCAAATTAATTAGCTGTAGCCCCTGAAATGTGTGATAAATACCTTGCAGAGTCAGAACAAATAGTATTTAGCTTGGAAAGGTATTATTTGTTTGGGGGGAGCAGTTACCAGGTGGGGTTTTTTTGGTGGTTGTTTCTTGCATGATCTTAAATTTCCATCTTGCTATACTTGAACATTAAAAACCATGTCTTTTCATTGAAGAAGACAGGGGTTAAAATGAATGAAGACCTGAAGGTTAATTTAAGTTGGCTGCCTCAGGATCATTTAGATGCCAGTTCTCCGGAGAATGTCTCAGCTGCAGTTTCCTCCCTGATTCCGGTCATAGAACCAGAGCCAGAGCTCATAGTAAACCCCTGGGACATTGTTTTGTGTACTTCGGGAACCCTCATCTCCTGCGAAAATGCCATTGTGGTCCTTATAATTTTCCATAATCCCAGCCTGCGTGCACCCATGTTTCTCCTGATAGGCAGTCTGGCACTCGCAGACTTATTGGCAGGAATTGGATTGATCATCAATTTTATTTTTGCCTATCTGCTTCAGTCAGAAGCCACCAAGCTGGTCACGATAGGACTGATTGTCGCCTCTTTCTCAGCCTCTGTCTGCAGCTTGCTGGCTATCACTGTCGATCGTTATCTCTCGCTGTATTATGCTTTGACTTACAATTCCGAAAGGACTGTCACATTTACCTATGTCATGCTTATAATGCTCTGGGGAGCTTCTATCTGTCTCGGACTGCTGCCTGTCATGGGCTGGAACTGCCTCAAAGACGAATCCACTTGCAGTGTGATCAGACCTCTCACTAAGAATAATGCCGCTATCCTTTCTGTCTCCTTCCTGCTCATGTTTGCTCTCATGCTCCAGCTATATATCCAGATCTGTAAGATTGTGATGAGGCACGCCCATCAGATTGCCTTGCAGCACCATTTCCTGGCCACATCGCACTATGTGACCACCCGGAAAGGAGTCTCTACTCTGGCTATTATTTTGGGGACCTTTGCCGCTTGCTGGATGCCTTTCACCCTCTATTCTTTGATAGCAGATTACACCTATCCTTCTATATACACTTATGCTACCCTTCTTCCAGCTACCTACAATTCCATCATCAACCCCGTGATATATGCCTTCAGAAATCAAGAAATACAGAAAGCTCTCTGGATTATTTGCTGCGGCTGCATCCCTTCCAACCTCTCCCAGAGAGCCAGGTCGCCCAGTGATGTGTGATGATACACAGCTTAGGAGAATGCTGGTCGCTTAACACTGTCTTTTCCAGACACTTTCTCACCGTCTAGTTGTTGGTTAGATGCTCTTATTGAATTCAGCTCAGCCACGGGAGGCACTTAACATTTGTCAAAGAAAACCTCATTAACCCACAGAAGTTAAGTGGCTGGAGAAAGTGGGTTTCAAAATAATCAGTGTTTTTATTCAACTTTATTGTCTTGCACTTTGCTCAGGATTTTTGTTTTCTTTCTGGGAAGGGAGTGGGAAAGGAAAGGTAGATACCATAATACAGATTAAGCTCATCTAACTAATATCTCAGTTGTCACCTGGTTTCTAAATGAACCTTATAAATAAAGGAAAGGAGAAAAGGAGAGACTTAAAGATCTTTTCTAGATTGTTTATATAATTAAAATAACTTCTCGATCCTGTATGTTTCTAAAAGCAAAAAAAAAATCTTTTAGACCAACAAGAGAGGATAAAAGAAGTATATGTCATTTTGACCTGATTTCATTATCATAAACCCAATTATAAACCATGAGATTACATTTTAAAGCCATAGCCCACTTTTTTTTTAAAGTGTTAATCTTGGTAACTACCATCCACTGAGAATTAATTTTAGATTACTGTGTTGAAATAGTATCTACACGATTGTCATTATTAACTGGACTTCTATATCCAGATATTACCACCTAAGTATAGATGATAAGCCAGAACAACATGTAGTTTGACAATTTTCTTCTAAAATTAACTGAGTCCCCTTTGGGTTTGTAGTTGATATAGGATTGGTTTGATCTAGTTATTTTAGTATTCAGATTTTTTTCCTATGGTGTAAAAGGAACAATGTGAGGAAATCTACTAATGTAAATAGAAAAAAAATTTATTATATGGAGATAAGGACATTGACGAGAAAGGAATTGTGGTACATATATCTAGAGTGATTTTCTTTTCTATATACAGCTATAGCTGTATCAACAGTTATTTCCAGTTTTGAATTTTTTTGTTACAATTTTGAATACTATAGATTGAATGTTTCTAGCTCAGAGCTCCATGCTACAAAAATGCATGTGAATTGTAGTCTTCTGTCTTAATGGTTGATTGGATTTATGAGTGCATATACAAATCAGATTGGATGCTCTATAGAATGAGAATTTCCAAATCACTATATTACCCTTCATAAAAAGTAAAGTCTAGGTTGTTTTCTATCCATCCACTAAAAAGAACATTAAAAATGCAATAAAACTAGGATATTTATTTTCAGAGAGCAAGATTTTCATCAAAGTAATTTAATAATGAATGCAATATCAATTGTATCATAACTTAGTGGTGAGTTTGTGAGCATCATTTCCATTAATGTTGACAAATATCAAGTGACAAAATATCCAGACAAACAGCAGTGAAATTTTGCCTCTCTCTGTACCCACAGCAGCAGAACTTTGAGACAACCAATTGGCTCTGACCATCTATATGGTGGCCTGATTGAAAGAACCAATCCTTTGAGATCTCTGCTGATTGCATGGATCTGAAGCTGGATCCTGCTGATCTGTTTAACCACAAGTCACACTCAAAATGGTTCTCACAACAATACCACAATTCTCTAGAATCTCGTTGAAGTAGACAATAGACTAAGTGCCAATGCTATTTGCTTTGGTAAACCAGTATTAGCAACTTGGCTACTTGAATCAAACTCTATTGTCATGGGCCAATTATGGAATCTATTAACAGTTAAGTTCTTTGTAAAGCACATCACTATGTGACTTTTAATACTATTTGGTAGTGGGGTTGGGTCCTATGCATGGAATTCTAATGTTTATATATGAGTTGGTATTTAAGTGGGATGGATTTCTTTTCAATTAAGCAGCATTCATTATAATAAATGAATGACAAAAATAAGCTGGCTTTATATATAGCTTAGGATGACTCCTTTTGGACCAAGTTTTAATGACAATAATGTGTACTTTAATGGAAAACTACACCATTTAAATACACCTTCTCCTTACTTCAATGTCATTTCAAGGATCTTGGTTATGTAGAATGAATGCAACCTCTATAGATATATTCAGCAACTTCTCCATGCTTCATGAGTTGCCATGAGTAAAACTAAAATCAAAACAAAACAAAACCAAAAAACTCTCATCTCTTGGTGGCCAACCTAGTAGTCAGAGTCTTCTCTGAACCTAATTGGTTTGATCCTCAAATGACAAAGATCTACAATCAATTCATAGCTTATATTCAAAACTTTTCTAGCTTAAGTTTTCAGAGCTTTTGTTTCTGATAGACTACAAGGAACCAGGCCACTCCCAAATCATGATGAGGTACGATTTGAGGGCAGATTACTTAAATTTGGGATAGATAAGAGTGAAAAAAATCATCTGGCTTTTTCAGAACTTTCACCTAAGATATTATAGGTAATTATAGTTATAGTTTTAAATTTTTGTGTGCTTAAAAAAGTGCAATTTTCCATTTGCCCATCTGCATATCCTCTTGTGTCATATCCTGTTCTGAGAATGTGTAGCAGTTGTTTTTGTCCACCATTTGCAAACTAGCATCAGAAAAGATATATTTCATTTTAAAAAGTCTGTGATTAAAAAAATCAGCATTCCTTTTCAGAATTAAAAAATGCAGAAATATCAAAATGGACACTGTATGATCCTTGACCCACTCTTTTGTCTTAGTCCCAAACATATCTGTATGAATGCTGTAATAGTTTAGTATCAGTTTTGACTTAATGAAAAATACTTTTGTACCTGCAGCTTCCCCCTTCATCTATTTATTTATTTTCATGTTAATATAAATTAGCAGTATTCAATGGTTGTCATATTATTTATTTGGACACATTTTAATAGAAATAGTAGTAGTATTACTAGTAGTAGGCTGGTTTTAGATGTCCAGAACTTGTTTTTCAAATCAAACATGCTAACTGTGATGTTTATTTTAATCTTTGATGATTTCAAAGTGCTGTGTATATAGCTTCTTTGTGTGTATGTGAATGTGTGTATGACAATAGTTTACCCAATACTTCTAAATATTCCTTATGACTAAATACATTATAGAAGATAAATTATGTCTATAATGCCTCTGATGTAAGAGATCATCTTTGTCTGCTGTGCCATCCCAATTTCTAACTATTAAGTAAGGACCTTACTTGTGTTTCCAACAGTAATAATTCATCACACTAGTGATTACTATTACCTTAGCTCAATCTTCATTTAGTTGCCTGCTGATTGTTTCTCTTTTTCTTATAACTCCTGATTTTTGTTGTTGTTGCTTATTTGTTTGCTTGCTTGTTTTAATCAATTTTTTTTTCACGCTTTCATCAATACTAAGGGCCAGAGAAACAAATGAAAATGTAAATCAACCCAATAAAATGGAAGTCCAATAAAATATTGGTGGGAAAGGAGAAATAATTTGCCAAAATTATATATACATATATATGTGTGTGTTTATATATATATATATAGATGTATGTATGTATGTGTATATATATATGTGTGTGTGTATATATGTGGAAACAGACAGACAAAAATAGAGAGAAACAGAAGAGATAAATAGGTAATAAGAGAGAGAGAAAGACATAGAGAGTTTTTGGACTTATTCAGTCTGACCTTCTGACCCTAATAAAGTGTGCTTTTATTTTCTATATTCTGGTTTTTTTAAGCAAATATGAAAACATGGATATTTATATTACTTGGTCGTCTAGTAGATGTAAGATCTGTTGTAAGAAACTTAAGTACATGACAAACCACATTGAATTTAATGTTTTAATACATCTAGTCTTAAAGTTCCTTTAGGTTAAATTTCCTAACATTTAAATTATTAAAACACACACAGAATATTTCTTTTGTAAAAAAAATACAGTCCCATCTAGTGGAAACTGCAAAGTAAAATCAGAGAGAGATAGCAATAATAGACTTGGAGAAACATTGGTGTGAAAATCCCAAGTATATAAAGGATTTTGACAAAACTATCTTTTTAAGGCCAGAGTTACATTACAAACTCTAAATGAACTGAAACAACTTTCCAGAATTATTATTTTGGATATTTATTGAAAAATAGTGATACATAAATGTGTGTATACATACATAACTTCAAAACTCCTCCCCCAAAATGCAAACAGTTGGTTTAGAGATTCCATTAGTACAAAACTGATTAAAGAAGAACTTTCCATTATTATTTGTGATTCTTATATTGAATCTAGAGCTTGTATTTATGTAAAATTGTTTTGATTAGGGATATTCTTACACATGGCGTAAAATGGAATTTAGCTGTTAGTGGCTGGTATGAAACTACTTTTAATTATAATATAATGATCCTCTTGTACATCTAGATTGAAATTTCACCATAATTTAGCAGCACAGTTAGCAGTTGGAACAAGGTATTATACCTCTGAGAAGTGTTCATGCAGGTCAGAACTGAAGCCCAGGGGAAGCTTCAACCATACAAACAACCCTGCTCTTGGCTCTCTCTAATGAGAATCCTTTCACTTTTCTCAGGACCACATATTTAAATGGAAGAAAAAAGAAAGGAAGAATTGAAAATCAGAGGTATTTAAAAAAAACACACACAACAACCTTTATGTCTTTGAAGACAATACAGAAAGGAAGATTAAAAGTTATTTGGAGTCTAGCCCCCAAACTTGCTGTTGTTGATTTTTAAGAGACTTCTGTCCAAAAGTATTCAGATTACTTACATTGGTATGGAATTTACTGAACCTGATTCTCCTGGTTTCTTTCCTCAGGGAGAAAAACAGTGCTCTCTTTTGGTAGTAAGGGATTGGGGTGAAAGAGGGATATCTTCCTCTGAATGTCCTCATGTGTGGGAATAGCAAAGGGACAATACCACTGAGAATGTCTCTTGGTCTGGACTTCCCTAGGGAGATCCTGTTCACATGCTATAAATCATCTCACAGAAAGACATTTCTTGGCCACTGTGTGCTTAAAGCTGAGCAGTAACTGAGTGATTTTCCATTGTTGGCTGGGCTCTCATCCAGATATCCCAGAGAAGCTTAGAAGGTAAAAAACATGGGCTTATCATCCTTCTGAGAATGTATAGCTGCTTCTAGAAAATTGAGCTCTCCACTTTAATTTGCATGCAGAGATGCAACTTTTGATTTTCCCAAAATTTTCTTTCAGACTCTAATAAGGAAACATAAAGTTTAAGAGACTTCTTAAAGCAAAGAAATGCAGCATGGCAAGAAAGATTTTGAAACATTTGGAGAATTATTTTTTGTTATTATTTGAAATGCTGATCCATTTTTTTTTCTGTTTTTGCTGAGGCAATTGAGGTTAAGTGACTTGTCCAGGGTCACACAGCTAGGGAATGTTAAGTGTCTGACACCAGATTTGAACTCAGGTCTATCCTGACTTCAGGGCTGGTGCTCTATCCACTGCACCACCTAGCTGCCCCTGTGCTGATCCATTTTTAAAACAAGGAATTAATATATTCCATAAAGACAAAAGAGGAAATGTGGAAAAGCTGGTTTTAAATTCAAGAAGGCCTTAATTCATACCTTGCCACTGATACATACTAATTGCTATGTGACCCTGGCTCTAGGTTACTTTAGAGACTGTACCTGAGCTGTCAATCTAAACTGTTGAAGGGAATATCCACACTGGGAATTCCTTACAGATGAAATCATGAATCTAGACCCCTCCCCCAAAAAGCACCTCCTCCTCCTCAAAAACCCTATACCATAGAAAAGGATAGTAAATTTACCAATAATTTTTTTTTAATTATTTAATTTAATATTTTAAATCCTAAACTATTACTTTGGTTTGTTTAGAAGAATTTTAAAGGTAATGTCTTTGACCCTTAATCTTTTGATGCCAAAACTCAATAAGTTGATTAAGCCCAACCCTAGCTCCTGAACAAATAAATACACACACACACACACACACACACACAAAACAGCTGTTGGAGCCTCTAAAACTATTAAATTTCTAAGCCACACTTACCAAGAGAGTTGATTCAGAATCTGAATTAACAAAAACCCCTTCTACTTTTTGAAGCTATGTAGAAAACAGCTTTTGAAGGAAAATTAATTGTAATTCACTTGATCAAGCCTTTAGGCTTCCTTTAGATATAGTTTACAATCTAGCACAAAGGTGTTTATTTTTGTCATAAAGTCAATAAACAAATATTCTGAACCTGAGATATATGATGATAATATACTGTGTAAGTTTCTTGAGAATAAAACATGGAGCTCAAGGAACTAAGTGATCTTGAGCAGTTTCTATTAATATATTATCTGATGTTTATTTTTTAGATTACTTCGAAGTTCTATTGTTTCTGATGTGACCAAATTAGGTTTACTTAGACTGAAAAAGGGCAGTAAGCCCTAAATTTAGACATCTATTTCTTTTGACAGGCTAGTTAGTGATTTCTATTTTATGCAGTAAAATTTGAAAATGAGTGATTTTAAGGAAAGAACATTTTTTAAAATTTTGGAGCAAAATGTCTGTTGACTCATACCGCCTTATCATATTCCACTAGCCTCAATGATTGTAGAAAATGCTAAATGAATGGAAGCTATATAGAATAACCTCAAACTTTATTTTGGAAGATTTTATTTGCTTCCCTTCTATGCTGATATTCTCATCATCAACTATATAGCAATGCTCTAAAAAGTTTATTTTTCCAGTGTGTAAGTATGCCTGTGTGTGTGTGTCTGTGTGTCTGTGTGTCTGTGTGTCTGTGTGTTTGTGTGTGTATTTAGGCAAAACAGTGTCTGTTGAGTGAGGGTTTAAGTCCTAGCTTAGCTATTTTCTACCTGTGTAACTTTGGGCAAATCACTTCTCTAGGTCTTGGTTTCCTTCTTTGTCAAATAGATCTCTACGTCTAGGATGCCAATTCATGCATTAATGGGAGAAATGTAGATATTCTTGTGCAAACTCTAACTTTTTTCCTTTTGTTTTCATGGTTGGATTAGATAGTCTAAATTAACCATTTACTCTACAACTAAACAAAAATAGCCACACAAATTTATTGAGTACTTTTTGATCATCCTTGGCTTGCCTATCTAGCTTTTAGAAATTGTTGGGGGGAGAAGGGAAGAGTTTGCCTTCATTTTGAATTGTTCCAGTTACACCTTTTGGAAGAAATGCACACATCTAGCTTCTAAGGGCCATTTCATCTTTGAGTTTCTATAATTCTATGCATTTTCTTCCTCCCCACCTCTCCATACAGTAATATTAATCATGACAACTGATGTCAATAATTTATGGAGAGTGAGCAGGAAAAGTCTATTCTTGAATAAGGAGGGGAGAAGAGACTATTTGCTCAAAGAGAGACAGTGGGCATTATTTAAGAGAGCCCTGAACCTGTGTGAAAGTCCCATCAATAACATTCACTAACTGTTTGATCTTAGGAAAATCATTTAAGTTCTCTGAGCCTCAGTTTCCTTCATCTATAAATGGGCATAATTATATTTGCATTACTTTGGAATTTAAGTACTGTATAAAATATGAGTTTTATTGCAAAATAAAATTCATCAGGGCATTGATTTATAATGTAAAGTAAGGTTTTCAAGTATTAGTAAAGAAACATTTAAAAGTGTTATTTATTAGTTATTTTGGAGTACTGACTTTAGTAACTGTTAATTGGTTGATGATACTTCTTCATAAAAGGAACCTATTCATAAGAGATTTGAGCCCTTTCAATAAGTTATACTCTTTAAAGTTGGTGACTCCTGATATCCTTTACCATTGTCCTTGTACATATTAATTGCAATTTGTATAGGTCAAATGTTTATATATCCAGGCTTTAGTTATGAAGCAGAGATGAGAGACTTATGTGGGAGGAGGGAATTATATAGATGACTTAGAGAAAAAAACTGTAAACAAAAAATAATTCCAACTTAAATGGAGTTTAAATACCTAATTACAAGCAGCAAGTTATATAGGAAGGGGACCTCAACCCAGAGCAGAAAAACCAGGTACTGGTCCTAATTGTGTCAATAATTGACTGAATAAGTTATAGCTTCTCTAGGCCTTAAGTCCCTCATCTGTAAAATGAGAGAAGTAAAAGAGAGGCCAATCCTTAATGTTGACTTGGTGTGTTCATCAAAATTCCGCCCTCCCCCAAAACAGAATCTTCAGATTATATTATTTTCTTAATCTTAAGAAATAAAAACATCAACTAACATCAGTGTATATATCCCTGGTGGTAAACCAGCATTTCTGCTCAGTAAAAAGAAAATGTCTCCTTTAGAAGCAGATTTTCCTGTGAATTAATTGTTTGAATGAGCAATCATAAGTAGAATATTTTAAGAGAGAGAAATGGACTTTAATGTAATTCTTTAAAGGGCATGATTTTGTTGTCCTTAGAAAGATTCCATAGATCAGGGAATTCTGATTTAATTCTGTAAAAAAGACTAATAGCCACAGGCTAGAAATCTATTAGGACAGATAGAATCAGAGACGTGGAATGGATTTTTTGCAGTCATTTGCAATAAACCTATGTTGCCTAAGACATATGGTTCTCTAAGTAAATATATGACAACAAAGATTCCACACGTACCATCAATTTTAAGAAATATTTCTTCTACCTAATCCAAATATCTCTCATTGCAGTAGAATTCTGGAGTCAGGAAGATTCCTCTTCCTGAGTTCAAATCTAGTCCCAGATTCTAGCTATCTGATTTAAGTGACTTGACTCTGGGCAATTCATTTAACTCTGTTTGCCTCAATTTCCTTACCTGAAATATGAGCTAAAGGTGGAAATGGCAAACCACTCTAGATTCTTAGCCAAGAAAACTCCAAATGGAGTCAAGAAGAATTAGACATGGACAATAATAACCTCCTTAAAGATGGAGTAGAGTTGGCTAACATTTTCCCCATAGCAACTATCACATACTTAATACATTTTAAAATTGTACCTTATCCTTCTTTTCTTCAAGCTAAATAATCCCAAATGCTTTGATCTTTTTATGATGGATTCCATTTGTATATTTTTTTCTATCACTTTTTAGATCTTCTACAATCACAATTTCTTTCCTTCAAATGTGGAAAGCAAAGTTAGATATAGTAATCCAATAAATATAATACAATAAAATATTTTTTATATTCTACATAAGATGCATCATATTTTGATAAACTTTTTGACATATCCTTTATATCTCTAACCATCAATCCATGTTACATCTCTGAACCTGTTTAGACATATCCCTGAATAGAGGTCTCCCCTATTTATTAGACCTATATTGAAAATGTACATCCCATCATTACTTTTTCAATTCTTCCTTCTCTTCAGAGATACCATTACCTTCTTTTTTTCTTTTTCCTGAGGCAGTTGGGGTTGAGTGACTTGCCCAGGGTCACGCAGCTAAGGAGTATTAAGGGTCTGAGACCAGATTTGAATTCTGGTTCTCCTGACTTCAGGCTGATGCTCTCTCCACTGTACCATCTAGCTGCCCTCAGAGATGCCATTACTTTGATCTACTGATCCAGGTCAAAAAAATATCAGACAAGAATAAGCACATTCAAGATCACAGAACACAACAAAGATTTTCTCATCATAGGCTGGTAGAAAAACACACACACACACACCTATATTATTGTGTCTTACATTTTTTTATCTGGTTGTTGTGAGTTTATAAAATCAGAGTCTTGGGAAGCATATTACTACTCTTTCATAGAAAATTAATGAAAAATTAAAATTATTTCAGATTTGGGATTATTCTCATGAAATAGAAAGAAATAGATCCCTCCAGTTTGACATAATCATAGCATTATCATATTAATTATTATGCTTTTATACTTCCTTGACTACTTTAGTAGATAATTTTTATGAGTTGTGGCGACTATGGCAAGAAAAAATTATTGCCTGCTGGCTCATCTCCAAGCTGATGATGAGTCTTTCTATACTTAGCCAGCTTGGTCCTTAAATGAGAGTTAAATCATCAATCATGGGGCCTGCGCCTGAATATTTTCCTATTTGGTAATAAGATCCTAGAATCATAGAATTAGAGAGGGAAATAACTTGAGAGAACAGAAAGTGCAATCCCCATGTTTTATAAGTGAAACAACTGAGATCCAGAAAGATTTTTCTGACTCCTAGTTTTTTTTATCCTTTATCCTTAGTTTAAATGCTGCTTCATTCATTTCCTGAGTGACCCTGAGCTAGTCACTTAACTTTTCTCAATCTGAGTTTCCTCCTTTATAAAACAGTGATAAAGAATTAGTGCCTTCCTCACAGATAATTTGGGTGAAGTGCATTGCAAACCTTGGAGTGCTATATAAATGAGAGCTATTGCTCAAGATCAGATAGCTGATGGAGGCAAGTTTTGAACTCAGGTCCCTATGACTTGCCACTCATTCTATTGGAACTTCTCTAGCATATTTGGAGAATCTAGAGTCACTTCCATGTAATTATGAGACTTAAGTGTAGGATAATAGTGAAAGGAAACTAAGTGCGTATTCATATAGTTAAACATCTAATGAATGGGGCAGGGGAAGAGTGGAAATTATCAACAAATTACTCAATGAGACTTTAGACCTATCAAGCAGTGTGGTGTGGTGGAAAGAGAGTCAAACATGGTGGTCCCAATCTAGGTCCTATCCTCAGACCACTTGTGTAACTTAAAGGAAATCAATTTCCATTCTCTGGGCCTTAGTTTTTTAGCTGCAAAGTGAGAGAGTTGGGTTAGATTATTTCTAAGATCCCTTCCAACTCTGACTCAGATTCTATATTTCTCCTATGGCCCTCAAGTCCCAAAAATTCTGCTGAAACAGTTACATAAATGATTCTTAATAAGGTTTCTTTTTCAGAAGAGCTATTATCCTCCCAAATGGTCTAGTTGATTTGGATAATTTAAAATTACAGTGTTATCCTAAAACAAGATTTAAAGATAAAAACAAATACTTTCTTCCTTTCTTAATTTGAGGGCAGGGATTCTTTTGCTCTTTTTATTTTCAGCATTTCCTTCCTTCCTTCCTTCCTTCCTTCCTTCCTTCCTTCCTTCCTTCCTTCCTTCCTTCCTTCCTTTCTTCCTTCCTTTCTTCCTTCCTTTCTTTCTTCCTTCTTTTTTCCTTCCTTTCTCTTTCCCTCTATTTTCTTTTTCTTTTTCTTTCTTTCTTTCTTTCTTTCTTTCTTTCTTTCTTTCTTTCTTTCTTTCTTTCTTTCTTTCTTTCTTTCTTTCTTCCTTCCTTCCTTCCTTCCTTCCTTCCTTCCTTCCTTCCTTCCTTCCTTCCTTCCTTTCTCCCTCCCTTTCTCTTTCTCTACCTCCCTCCTTTCCTCCCTCCCTCCCTTCCTTCCTTCTTTCCTTTCTTCCTCCTTCCTTCCTTCCTTTCTCGTCTCTCACTTTCTTTCACTTGAAAAGATAATTCTACTTTTAAAGGGGCAAGCCTAGAAATATAGGAAGTATTTATGGATATAACCAAAATGGGAGTCACGAAATAGATACTAAATCCAAAGCCCCTTGGGAATTATCACAACATTTTGCTTCCTGAATAGAGTTTGAGGCAGATGTAACTAGTACAGTGAGCCAACTGAATGGGTATGCTTCCATCAGATGAGGATGCAAAGTTCTTCAAAATGTTTTGATGTTATTTTCAAGGGGTAAAATGGAATTTCCTGACATGTCTGAATCTATAGTCTACACAAACTGCAAAGGGAGAGAAAAAGACTAAGATGCAGCCCATGTTTTATAGATGTCTTAGGAACTAAATCTACTTAATGGCTATTGGGTCAGACTGGCCAGCTGTCACAAAAAATGATTATACAAGCAACCAGAGATGCCAAATGGAAACCAGCCTAGCCAATTTAAAATTGTATCCTATGGACATGACCACAGTGGAAGCTGAAACAGAATTATTTATGTTGTCAAGATCTACCTTTTTTAAGTAACAAGCTTAATTTACACAAACTACCCACTTATTGTCAAATAGGAATTTTCTTTAAGTATTTGTAAGCATAGAATTTTTAAGAGGATTCTGCTTAAGGGAAAAAAGCTTCATCAAACTAGAAGAAATTGTTTTCTTTTCTATGCACAATTACTTATCAATTGCATAAACAATTAAATATCATATTCAAGTTTAAAAATAACAGATGATATGATTATATTAAGAAATGTGAATGTATCTGAGCAGCTATGCATCTGGTCTTAGAAAAAAAGTCTTAAAAATATATTTTAAAACTTACATAGTAGCTCATATCAGTATACTCCAGAACATGAGAAACATCCAGGGACACAAAAACCATGGGGGGGGGGATGATATTTAATGGTTTCAGATCCAAATCTTCCTAAAGAAGGACAAACTACTTTTGCAGTAATGCACCACAAAGCCAATCACAAGCTTCCCCTAATAGAGAGATAAACTGTCTAGAGTCTGAAAAAACAAAAGTGTACCATCATTATCAATGAATTTATATGCAAGAAACTGAAATATTTTCTTTTATTGTAAAGGAAATAAAATTAAGTGAAAAAAGTTATAGCATCATTCCTTAATTTTAATGGCAAATGGTCTAAACTGAGGAAGTAACTAGTTGAGCCACATGGCACACTAGAAAGAACCTTGACTTTGAATGGCAGCTCTGCTACTTACATCTGATGAAAACTTAAAACAATTTACTTAAACCCTCAGTATTTTTATCTAAAGCCATAGAGCTATAATATCTACAAAAATAAATATAAGGTATATGTTAAGAGCTAAATTCTTTGATGATAAAAATATAAATGCTCTAGTTCAAAGCATTGAGCTATGACTATGGGCTGGTACTGTTGGAGAAAGCTTAATGTGTGGGCCTTCTTTAAAAGAAGTGATTTAGATAAGGGAAAGGGAGGAAAATTTAGGAATAAGAAATGTAATATTAAAAGGCATAGAGATATAAATGTGTTGTGTATTTAGAAACAATGAGGAAATTAGTTATGTTCCTGTAATCATGGAGCTGAATTAATTTACTTTTTATTTAAATAGATAATTTAGACTTTTGGTGTCAAAGTCACATAGAAACAGGGCCTCTAATCCATACCTAAGAATCCTTACTGATAACACATTGACTTATTTTTAACTATATTTCATTTTATTTTTAGATATTTTAAAAATATTTCCCAATTACATTTTAATCTGGTTGGGACATCACTTAGTTGCTATGAATTGCAGACAGATCATGTGTTTGATACTTTTGTTTTAGAGAACCCATTAAAATAAATTTGAAGACTGCATTTTAATGAACTCCTTAGTAAACTAAAATTGACTTTTTACTAGACATTTTTTCATGTTTGTTTAAATCTACCTATAATATTATCTAAGAATTGGACATTAACAACAAAAAATATGTGATTTTTCATGAACAAAATATATTCATTCATTAGAAGTTTCCAGTAAAAATGTGGCTAAATAGACATATCCCCATGCACAAACTTTTTAAAAATACATGTAAAGATGGTTTTCAGCATTCATTTTTGCAAGACTTTATGTTCCAAATTTTTCTCCCTCTCTATCTTATCTGCCCCTTCCCCAACACAGTAAGCAATCTGACATTGTTTAAATATGTGCAATTCTTTTAAACATACTTCCATATTTGTCATGTTGTGCAAGAAAAATCAGACCAAAAAGGAAAAAAAAAACACAAGAAAAAAAAACCAAAGGGGGAAAAAAAAGAAAAAAAAACAATGGGGAAAAAGGTGAAAATACTATACTTTAATCCACATTCAGTCTACATATTTATCTCTCTGGATCCAGATGGCATTTTCCATCCCCAAACCATTAGGCTTATTTTGAATCATTGCGTTGTTAAGAAGAGCGAAATCCATCACAGTTGATCATTACATAATCTTGTTACTGTGCACAGTGTTCTCCTGGGTCTACTCACTTCACTCAACATTGGTTCTTGTAACTTCTTACAGGCTTTTCATCAGTACAATCTACTCATTATTTCTTATAAAACAATAAGATTCCATTATTTTCATATGTTATAACTTATTCAGCCATTCCCCAACTCAGGCATCCACCCTATTTCCAATTCTTTGCTATTACAAAAAGAGCTGCTATATACATTTTTGCACATGTGAGTCCCTTTCCCTGTTTTGTTATATCTTTGGGATATAGATCAAGTAGTGACACAGATGAATCAAAAAGTCATGCATAGAATTTTTCAATTATAATAGAATATATTGCTACTCTTAAAGTAATAGTAATCATTATGGAGTCTTTTATCATTTGTCTAAAGTACTCTTCTATCATTTGTAGTCTTTGTAGAAGTTTATTTTTTTCTACTCTTAATCTTTCTGACTGAGCCCTGGCTCTCCAGGTAATAAATGGACAGAGTAAAGAGTAAATAGAGTCTTAACAATTTGATGAACTTTAAACCAAAGGAGAAAGGAAATCAATGAAGATATTCTCTTTCCAGTAGAATACAATTTCCTTGAAGGCAGACCTACAGCTTCTCTTGTAGTCCTAAGTCAATAGTAGGCATTCAAACATAGGATAATAGATCTAAAGGAGGAAGAGATCATCAAGTCTCACCTACTCATTTTACAGATCAAGAAACAAAGATTGTGACAGTTTAAGTTATATGCCCAGGGTCACACAACTAGCAAATACCTGACTGGAACTTGGATCTTGAGAACTCTTAAGCACAACTGTTAATACCATGCTTTTTTGAATTAAATTGCATATTAGAAATTCCAGGTAGTACAAAAAGACTCAGACAAAGAAAACAATGCCTAGCCTCTCTCTATCCCCTCCTCACCCAAAGCAAAAAGAAAACAATAACAAAAAAACACTTTTGTTATAAAGGAATATTTTCACAGGCAAACTATTCACTTCCTTAATGCTATTCAATGGAGATAAAGCACAGAGCATTTATTTCCTTCTGGCCAAATTTTTACCTATTTTTGAGATGACATATAAGTTGTATTTGGTGCATCAGCTAATATTTTTTGTTTAATTTTTAAAATATTTTTGTTTGCTTATTCATTTTTAGTAAATTCAAGTTGAAAAACTCACCTGCTGAGTAAAGTCTGGCATGATTTTTTGTTTGTTTCTAATCTTACTTATATTGAAATTTCTGGACTTCACTGCAGACAAGGTCAAGTAAAAACAGACTATTTTAGTCAATATACTCAAGACCTTTGTGTATCTTAGTATGTATGTGTGTATATGTGTGTGTGTGTATTTTCTGTATTTGCATTTTGTTTTAGGTTTGTACACAAAAAATCAATCTTAAGGATGTTATAAAATTAACAATGACGTGTATTTGTTTTTCCCTGCATGAGTAAGGGATCTATAAACTTAAACTTGGAAATAAAATGATGGGAAAGTTTTATATAGAAATAATTTTAATGGTAAAATGTGGGAAAGAGGGAAAATTGATAATGGAGCAATCATTCTCAGATTTTCTATTAGATTGTTTTCTAAGTCAACAAGTCAAGTCAATTTAACAGGTATTAATTAAGTGATTACTCTGCTACATACTGTACTAAGTGCTGGGAATACAAAGAAAGAACAAAAAGAGTCCCCATCCTCAAGGAGCTTACATTTAATGGGGAAAATAACGTGTAAATAACTAGGCACACATAAGATAAATACAGAGTAGATGGAATGTAATATGGAAGAGGAAGATATAAGCACATATTAAATAATTTCACAGTAAACATTCTATTTTTTCAAATCAATGTTTTTACATGAGTTTAGAAATGCACAATTTGAGTAGGGAGTTGGACTTGAATTTAACATAAAAAAATTCTATTGATTTTTTTCTAACTTTTAAAAACACATCTTTTAGAAGCCCCTACCCATAACATTGAAGTAACCAAGTAGCTCAGAAAGGCAACAATAAAACATTTTTGAAAGTTATATAAGTTCAAATTTCATTTTGAAAATGAAAGGAACAAGTCACCATCAATGTTCTCCCTGAATCTTGAACTTTTTTATTGCACAAGTAACTTTAAATTATTTGGGAATGCCTTTCTTCAAGAAAATGTAATGTACAAAAATCTGAGACTAGGAATATTTATTTGTTTTTCAAAAAGACTTTCTCCTAAGAAAATTTCGATGAACTCTTTTTGGGAATGATGAATTCCCTTCAATAGCTTAAAATTATCAGTTTACAAAAAAAAAATAGCACAACTTTTCAGGAAGATAAAACTACTATATAAACTAATGGAGAGATGTCCATTTCTCTGTGGAGAGTTTCTGTCTCAGCGGAGCCTGGATTGGGAGGATAAGAATAGAAGATGTACCCAGCCCCAAATTGCCTACCAGCTATATGGTACTTATTTGTTTCAGCAGATTTGAAGTACAACATAGTATCTAACTCAAATGGGTTCATCTTATTCTTCCTACCCTCAGAGAGCCAGCTAATGTTTTCTTTAAGGAATGGGAATAATGGACTGACTTTTTCTCTGGTCTTGCTTCAGGGGGCCAAACCACAAGAAAGAAGCAGCTCATCCTTCTGGTTTGATGCCTTGAGAAAGAAACATTAGATCTTTTCTAGACTTTGTTCCTTTCATCCTTTCTCAAGTCAGAAGGAAAAGCTCACAGAAGTTGATAATAAGTAGCTTTTAATCCTTGATTACATTCCCAAATCTTGTTCTGCCCTCACAGATTGAACAAGGCTTTTCCTTCATGGGTCCCTGGAAAATCACAACAAAACAAGAGCTTAGACTAGCAGCTTAGTTTTCCTGTTTAAACTAGCCTCCTTCAAGAGCAGATTCAAACTACCAAGTGATGATCAACAATCCTTACCACTTCAAGTGTTCAGGGATTTCTTTTTTTCTTAAGGCAGCAGTAATTTTCTAAGAGTAGAGAGAGGGGCAGGATCTATAACAGCTTACATTGATTTTTTAGGGTGATTGTTGCCATTCTTAACAAGTAGACAAGTTTCCATGAAGCTGATCCATGAAGTAAAAACTGTGGCTCTAAACTCAAAGCTTCTGCTTTATTGCCAAATTTCCCAGGGATATATAGTCTGAACAAAAAACTAAACAAAAAATCTTAACCAGAATTGGGGTATAAACATAGCAAGTGAACAAAGCATTTGTTGTTCTTTTTGTTTGTTTTACCTAGGTCCAGGTCGACCTAGAAATTATTGACATTGAATAATAATACAAGTTTGTGAATTTATTTCACAGTGGAATAATTTTATCCTTGGGAATTTGCTATTGGTCTCCTCCACTTCTGAAATGAGTGGAGAAGAGGAAGAGATAAATCTTATTCTTATTTACTAGTATACATTAGAGGACCTTAATATATAATAGGTGAATTCAACTTACCTTAAACACAGTAGACCAATTCAGTATGAGGCTTGTAGTGACTAAGAAAGCATAATTTTATGAAGAGGTTTTTCTAATCCTATCTTTTAGTGAGAATGACATTGTTCTAATTCTTTAGTTTGTTTTCTGTATGTACCTACTATAAGATACTGCTGTTCACACACAAAAATCAATCTTTACTAGATTTTGTGACGAACTTGTTACACCAACTCCATTTTTAATAAGTAATTATTATGCTTTGAACCAAATCTGAAAGTGGGGTGAGATTTAAAAAAAAATTAATGCTAAGTGATAATATTTGCTTCAGACTGAAGAGCTAAACCTACAGATGGAAAACAACTGGGCTTCTTATAATAGACAAGATAACTAATTAATGCACTTTATTTTAATTTTTAAAAGGCACAAGGAATAATCTGTTAATAAACTGTTTAACTTTCATTATGCTGTTGGGATCTGATGTTGAATTGATCATGTACAGTTTTGTAGTCAATCTTGTAACTGCTTAGTCATAAACTATTGATAATAGTTGTCTATTGGGGCTTGTGGAGATTTTATATATGTTATGTGTAATGACAAATAAATATGGCTTGGTAAAACAGCTGTGACTTTCTTGGTTCTGAGTGACTCAGCTTTGTTTTTTGAGGTGGGTTCAGAGCTTTTGCTTTTAAAACTGTTTGAGAACTAGTCCAATTCTGCATATCTTTAGCACTCAGAGCCTAAATCTTAAGGCTTAGATTTCAGAAATTAGATGCTCAGGGAATTTTCCAAAATTTTCTTCAATTAGGTGATTCTGAGACCCTCAATTCCCTTATGCATTTAGTTTTGTGTGATTTAAGCAAATAAAAAAGTTCAAAATCTTAGTTGGTAGCCCGGGATGAGATGGAAAAAGCCAACAGGGTAAATCAGTATAGGCAATTAATATGTCAAGAAACAAGTCAATGACATGTGAAATATATAAACATCCCCAGCCAGATTTTAAGAAAATAGGATTATTTCACATGTGGAAGCATGTTTATGTTTTGTTTGTTTCTAATAAACTTTAAAAAATAAGTACATTTTTAGTGTAATTTTAAAATACAAAATATACATGTGGGACAAGAGATGAAAATTACTCTGATGCAAAGGGTGAAAAGGTGTTAGCCCCTGAACAGCCCCAGTGGATCCTAATGGACTTTCCAGGTTTGTTTAAGGTTATGTAGGGGAGAGGTGAATACTCTTCCCTGTATATACTCCTTAGGAACAGGTTAAGGATAAGAGGCAGAAAAAAAAGAAGACATTGCTGTGAAAACATTAATAGTCTAAAATCGCCCTATGTTCCTTGCCCAAAATGACCCATGGTCCATATATTAAGTTTTTAATTATGTATGTGTATTTTACCAGTTTGTGAGTTCATCCATATAGAGAGCTCCTTTGGGGGTGCTTTCTCTCCCAATACAGATTGGTACTTTCTCTTCAATGTCTTAGGAGGTTGCCTGAAGCACTGTGAAGTTAAGGAATATTTCCAGGATCACACAACCAGTTTATATATACAAGGGAAATTTTGAAACCAATTCTTCCTGACTCTAAGGTGAGCTCTCTAGCCAGTATATTACACTGCCTCTCTCTTTCCTCTCTACTTCTCTTACCCGTTATTCTCCATTTGCTGATTCTTCCTATCCCTCTCTCCATCTCTGCCTCTCCTCCTCACTGTGTCTCTCCTCTCCACTTCTCTTTCCCTATCATTTCTTTGCCTCTGCCTCTCTCTGTCTCTCTATCTCTGTGTGTGTTTCAGTGTGTCTGTCTCAAGTTTGAGGGAGGGGAAGAGGAACCGCTGGAGAAAAAGAGGTTAAACAAAAGTGAATGGATAGACATAAAGACACAAAATCAGTTTCCTGGAGGAAAACTTAGACAACCCTATGAAATGATGTAATTCTAGGGATGAGAGCAGATAGGGATTGGGGGAAATTGAAGGGAATTCCTGAGCCTAGCTGGGAGCAGCAGAAAATTAAGCCATCAGTTATAGTATGGCAATGGTCAAGTGATAGAGAAATCCTTAGTCAGGGTCTTGGGTTTGAGCCTAAAGCTTAGGTCTGAAAAGCAACAAATTCAGAGCCAAAGTAGTGGAAGACCAGACTCAAACATTTCCTTTTATTGGCACTGTGAGTTAAGTGAACTCTACAAGTCTCCCAAATGGTTTCCTCTTTGAAAAAATAGTTCATACTTTGTCAAATTGATATAACTAATGACATAATATGGTGACTAAATCTAGCTGCTAGGGAGGCTAAGTGGTGCAGTGGACTTAGAATCAAGAAGACTCATGTTCATGAGTTCAAATCAGGCCTCAGACATTTCCTATCTATGTGATTGTGAGCAAGTCACTTAAACTTGTTTGCCTCAGTTTCTTCATCTGTAAAATGAGCTGGTAAAGGAAATGGCAACCCACTCCAATACTTTTGCCAAGAAAATCTCAAATGAGATCACAAAGAGAATGAACAACAACAAAACAAAATAGCAACAGATACCCAGAATAAGAATAGTTCTGAGAGTTCACACCTTAGTTGGGAAGCCACTATCCCTTCTCTCCCTCTTTTAAATAATAATATATGACATTAAAATAAGCATTTTGGAGAATGCAAAGTGCTTTATATAATTGATCTCACATGAGTAATCTAATGTAAGGTCCATTTATTTTTGTCTTGGTATCTCCATTACCTAACAGAGTATCTGGGGCATAATAGAAACTTAATAAGCAGTTTCTTTTAAAATAAATTACTAAATCCTATGAGGTACTGTATTGCTATCCCCATTTTGTAGATGAAGAAACAAACAAATTTTAAGTGACTTTCTCAGGGCTACACAGTTAGTAAGTAAGAATGACTCAAGCATCTCCTGACTCCAAGCCTATTACATTACAAGATACTGCCATCCATCATTGAGGTTATATGTTGAGGACATTTAAAAGATTGAATCATTGTCAATATAAGTATAAGAGGAGAACTGGATCAATCAAAAACCAGCCCGAGTTTAATAGTTATGAATTTGAAAGTTAATCATTATTTGATTACCTTGGTCTTTGTAGGTCTTTACAGAATGTACAGCTGCCATTGTAGTATTTCCAAATAAGGAACAAGGAAAAGCCTAAGAATTTCTGAGGACAGAGAAGAATAATATATCTGACTTTATATAAGATTACATTAGAAATTAATGACCAAGAAAACAAATTAAAGGGGAAAGGGGGTATTTTACTTGACTACCCAATAGAGAGGGGAGAAAGAAGATTTTAAAAAGTAGGTAAAAGCAAGTTTGAGAAAGGATTAATAAATTAGGCAAAACTCCAAAATTGGGAAAGGAGTAACAAAAAATAAGAAGGTAATGAGACTGAAGAAAAAAGAGTCAAAGGGAATAGAATTGCTTTTAAATAGTTTAAATTAAAATAAGTGAAAAGACATAGTACTTTGCAGAAGAAGAGGAGAAAAAAATCATAATTTGGGAAATTAAAAACCATCATATATGATCATCCAATTTAATTCAACTCAACAAATATTTATTGTCTATTCTATATGCCATTCATTGTACTAAGTGCTAAAGTTACAAAGACAAATATGAAATTGTGCTCTTGAGAACTTCCATTCTATTGGTCTTTGAGAAAAGGTTCCATAACCACAGGCCAAGTTTGCTTCAGAAAGAAATTTAAAGGTATGAGTTGGATTAATTGAGGTCACTTCCAACTCTGAAACTCTGATTTTGAGATGCCTCCTCAGTATGAGCATGGTTCTGGTACAATGAAGACCTCTGGGCATGTCATTCTGTCTTTGCTGATTTAAATCAATCTCCTCTATTTCTGGGTAAAAATGAGACCTAACAGGTCTTCTTCTACCTCAATGGGTCTATGTTCCTAAATCAACTGTTATTGTTCATTTGTTTACAACTCTTTGTGACCTCATTTGGTTTTGTTTTGTTTTGTTTTTGACAAAGATACTGGAACCATTTGCCATTTCCTTCTCTAACTCATTTTACAGATGAGGAACTGAGGTGCACAGGGTTAAATGACTTGCCCAGAATCACAAAGCTAGTAAGTACCTGAGGACAAATTTGAATGTAGGAAGCTGAATCTTTATGATTCCAAGTTCAGTGTTCTATCCACTGGGCCACCTAACTGCCCACCTATATCAATTCTACTAGGTATATTTGCTGAACACTTTCTTCCTTTTTGCAATTTTTGAATTTTAAGTACTATGTACATTTTAGGAGAAATATATTAGATTCAATAGTTGATATGAATAGAATTTTAAAAAAACATTTTCTACACCTAAGAATAGAAGTAGTTGTTTTGGTAAGGGATATGGTTTGGCTGAAATTCAGTGGGAAATTCTCTTCAGAATTTTTTTAGGCAGAAGTGTATACATTTAGTCTTGTACATAGTGCATCCCTTCTAAAATCTGTCAGAGCCAAAGTACAATAACATATGCCCACTATATGTGGTTACATATGCAACTATAAACATTTCTAATACAGCCTCTCTACTGCAGAATTTTATGTAGCAACAAAGGCCTTTGTGATTTGTGATTCTTATGATTTTATATCAAAGTCTATCTTTCACAATTTCTTTATTTCTTGTAGTCAAATAAGGCTTTATTGAGAATAGACTTAAAGCTCCACAAAGGTAGGGCTTATGTGTTATCTACATTTTTTATCCCCTTTCGGAATACAACAGAATAATCTGTACACATTAGATATTTAATAAATAAATATTAAATCTTCAAATTAATATGAATGAATGGATGGATACTCTATTAGATGTTGGGGGTCAGGGAGGATACAAAAGAAATAGAATGATAAGATGTTCAGAATGATCCACACACAACATTTCAATAATTCGAATGCACATAAAATATAACAAGAGGTAGAAAAGTGTATGTTTCTTTAGCCATTTATCTGTGATATCTAGGTGCCACTAGTTTGAAATTTCACCATAAGGAATTCATTCCTTGGGTACCCATTCTTATAGTTCTCTTTAAAATTATAATGTTTCTAAGTTATGGGGGATAGATTTCTAGACCTGGAATTTAAATATGACCTCAGACATTAAGTTTGTAACACTATGAAAGTCAGTTAAATTTTGTTTGCCTCAGGTTCCTGAAATGGAGATAATAATAGCACCTATCTCCCAGAGTTATTGTTAAGGATCAAATGAGGTAACATTTGTGAGGCACTAGCACAGTGTTTGGCCCCTTCCTTCCTTCCTGGGAGAAATAATCTAACATATTGTTGACTTATCTGATCTTTCCATCCCAGCAACCTTTAACAGTCTCTACTGTGGGGTTGTGGTGGAAATGAGAACAGTGTATTTTTCTTTAGAGCTGACATCAAAATGCTAAACTAGGAAACAGAGTTTTCTTCATGACATTTCCTATTGCAGCAACAACCATGGGGAATGGTTGATAAGGCCAACATTTAGGGAGTACCAGAAAGTAGTAAGGGCCTATGAGTAATTGTAGAGGCAAATAGAAGCCATTATTGGGGAGTGGAGTTATTTGTAGGAAAAGAGCATTTGGTCTGAGACAGGAAAAATGGGTGATGGAGAATAGACCAGATATCAGGTAATCACAGTATCCATAGTGTGAGCCTGGGACATCCTTTCATCTGTCACTTTTTGGGAGGCATTCATGGATGTTGGTGCCATGCTTTAAGCAGCCACACAAGGAAGGGTGTACCAGCAAGGACACAGGCAAGGATGAAGCTGTGCTATCAGGTCCAATTTACTACTGCTTATCTGAATTTTGCCAATTGACCTTGTTCTTTGGTCCAGGCACTAGAACCAGCTGCCAAGCTCCTGGCACTGGCATTTAAAACCTGGGCAGCTTTACAGGGAGTTCCTATCATGGCATTTTGGTAAGTTCTCTTAATGTGTATGACTTTATCAGGCATAAAATCTCCTTGACTTGCTCCTCTCTATTCCATGGAAAACTATGGTGATCCCTACCCTCATAAGCTGAATGTAAGAGATTCTCGCCAGATCCCAAGTTTGAGAGTCTGTAACATTTACAATCAGATCTTGGACTCTGTAGTTAGTTTGGGTTTTTCTTTCTTTTTAAATAACATAGTGTGCTTAAGTATACCTAAGACTTGAATTTGTTTAAATGAAGCTTTTAAATGTTTGCCCTATTGCAAATTAATTCATGATGTCTACCATCAGAGGATTAGAAACAAAAGTCTGTTTTATCACAGGTAATAACTGAGTAATTCTTTTCATTTGTGAACCAAAACATAGAGATGAATTTAGCAAAAGCATATTTCAAAATAGCAACTTTTGGAGAGATTTTTATTTACACATATTATAGTGGATACTTTTGTGTAATGTTCAGTGTAATATTCTTGCATTTCAAAATTATTTGGTGTTTTTTTTCTTCCAGCACTTAACCATGAATAAGATGCTACTACATGCTATGGAAAATTTAAATATAAAAAAAAAGACTCAGAACCTGTCCTCAGGGAGCTTACAGTCTATCTAGGGAGAAAATTCATAAATACAAATGACTAATAAAAAAGCTGACATTTATGATGCTTTAAGATTTCCAAATTGCTTTACATAGATTATCTTATTTAATCCTAATAACTACTCTCTGACATGTTATGGGTATTATTGTCCCCATCTAACTGATGAGGAAACTGAGAATCATAAATATATTGTTCATGGTTACACAGACCAAAAGTAGATATAAATCCTTAGGGGCATTCTGGTAAATGTTTAACAAGTGGCTCTCCAGGAGAAAATGTGCAAAAGATATACTTTTAAATTTTTCTGAATTTACATTTTCTTCATCACTTTCTTAAGCCTAGACAATAAACAAAACCATAAAACCAAGCCCTGATTTGTGATGTTTGTCAATGGCTAAGGTGGAAATGCTCACACTGAAAATTTAACAATCTGCCCAGTTCTCAGAAGAGCCAGTTCTAGTTGACTCCAGTACACCCAATACACCCCTGAACCTAGGTCTGATAACTCCAAGTGAATGGTCTCTGTCATGTTCTTTGACTGGAATACAAACTAGAACTTGAAAGTGTAACTAGAGGTTAAAAAATTGCTATGAGGCTTGAGAGGAGAGAGAGTTCACTTCTAAGCCTGGGAAAGTAATTGTTGCTATTGATCCCAGCTTGAACTCTGGGTTATATAGTGAGACTAGGACATTGGAGGAGGTCAGTATGTAGGAGCAGAAGGAGGCAAAGGATCTTGTACTGTGCCTGGAGGATAAGAATCATTAGGGCGGCTCATGTTTTAATTCAATTCAATTCAGCAAGCATTTATTGAGTCAGGCACTCTGCTAGGAGCCAGGGACACAAAGAAAAAACAAAAACAAGTCCCTGCTGGTGCATTCTCCATTGGGGGTGTAATGGGGATAAGCAGGGAACATGCACATGGGTGTGTGTGTGTGTGTGTGTGTGTGTAGTATGAATACAAAGAAATTTCTTGGGGTGGAATTGAATACTTACAACTGGGGAGGTCTGGAAGAGCCTCCTGTAGGATAACTGAGTATTTGAACTGCTTTGAAGGGAGCTGGGGAGCAGAAGGGCATCCCAGGGGAGAGGGAGAGGAAAGCAAGGTAAGAGGCAGGATGATGTGCTATAAGGAGAACAGTAGAACAGACTAAATGAGGAGGGGGACATAACTTGGGACCAGTGTGAAGTACTGAGGTTATAAAGAAAGGCAAAAAAAGAAGGGGAGACAATATGCAAATAAAATATGTGTACTTCCATCTACTTTGTACATGTCTTTTATGTACTGAAAAGACATGTACACAGTAGATGGAAGGTAATGTCAGGGAGGAGACTAACAAGTAAGGGAACCAGCAAAGGAGTCTTGCAGGAAATGGAATTTGAACTGGATGCGTCATTGCTCTATCTTTCTTCAATCCATGAATCCATTTGGGATTTTCTTGGCAGAGATATTGGAGTAGTTTGCCATTTCCTTCTCCAACTCATTTTACAAATGAGGAAACTGAGCCAAAGGGGATAAGAGAGTTGCTTAGGATCACACAGCTAATGTCTATTTGAATTCAGAAAGATGATTCTTCCTATCCCTAGGCCCAGAACTCTGTCCACTGGACCAGGTAGCTAATGGATATCTTCACTCAGAAAGGTTGCTTAAGTAACTTACCTAGTTACACAGCTAGTATGGTGAGTGAGGGTAACATTTAAACTCACGTCTTCCTGACTCAAGCCTTTACTCTACCTACTAAATCAACCTGTATCCTAAAGAATATTATTTACAGGGTCATTCATTCAGACCAATTAACTGCCCCTGGAATTTGCATGAAATATATATTCTGATTTTATACTGATAATATATAATTTTGTACTTGATAGTATAATTTCAGGAAGCAGTTCATAGTTAAGGAGATATATTTGTGGGAAAGGTAACCTTCTTTTTAACCCAAAATACCTTCCAAATCTCTACTTCTGTTTATATCTTGCAAGTACACGTTTTTGTATATTGTCTCTTCCATTAGAATGTGGGCTCCTTTAAGAGAGGGACCATATTTTTGCTTTACTTTGTATTTCTAGCACTTAGTACAATACCTGGTACAAAGAAAGTGCTAGATAAATATTTGTTGATTGATTAATTGAAATAATCATCTACCTGAGGATGGTCCTGAAAGTCACATTTTATTTTCTAATGGTGTCCGAGGGAGCTATACTTACTACAATCAAACATCCCAGAATTCCTAGGAACAATCCCAATTTCAAGAAAAGAAAGTCTGTGTCCAAAGGCACACAGCTAGTAAATGGCTAGTAGATGGCAGTAAATTCTTGAATCCATGTCCATTGCTTTTTGTTGTTGTTAAATCTCTTTTCCTTCCTTGGAATGATAATATGATTGTGTGTGTGTGTGTGTCCATGAGACAAATAAGAGGGATAGGTAGTGTTCTCATCTCCACCACACCATCACCTTACCTTCCACCCCAGTAGAGGCAAAGGTCTAATAAGTTACCAGTATTTAGGTTACTCCTCCTAAGAACGAAAGAAAGAAGCAGTTATACATGAAAGAAAGGAAAAGGGTGATGGGGAGAATGAGAGAAAGAGAATGGGGGAAGAGTGAGGGAGAAGAGAGGGGGGAAAGAGGGTGGAAAAGAGAAGATAGAAGAGAGAGAGGGGAAGAAGAGAGAGACATATGGGAGAAGTAGAGAGGGAAAGGGAGACAAGAGAAGAGCAAGAGAGGGAGAGGAGAAAAAAGAAGAAAAAGGGAAAGAAAGAGGAAGAAAAAGATGTGGAGAAGAAGGGAGAGAAGACATGGGGGAGAAGAGAGACTGACAGAAAGACAGACATGGAGGGTAGGCTTAGAGAGGGAAAGGGAAAAGGATTGGAGGAGGAAGGGAGAGTGATAAAGAGAAGAGAGAGGGGAATAAAAAAAAGAGAAAAAAAAGTGAGCCAGAGAGACAGACAGAGAGACAGAGAATTTCTATATCTCCAATATAGCTCCCCCCCCCAGATGATATAATGATATTCATGAAACCAGGTCTGACTGTGTCCCTTCTCTGCTCAGGAAACTCCAGTGGGTCCCTCTTATCTTTAGGATCAAATACAGACTCTTCTATTGTTATTTCAAGCCCTTTGCAACCGGACAACGACCTACCTTTCTAGTCTTATTACATTATTCCCCTTTTTTTTATCCACAATTAAGCTAAATTTGCCTTCTTGAGGCTTTTTCTTCACTGCTTCTTTCTGTCTTTGTGCCTTTTCACAGGCTGGCCCCCATGCCTAGAATGGGCTTTCTTCTCATTGCCACCACTTAGAAGGCTTTCAGCCTTCAGCATCAACATCATGTCCTACCTGACACCTTTCCTGATCACCCTAGTTGCTAGTGCCCTCCCAGCATTACTGTTTGTTGCATTTTGCATTGATTTTCCTGTATTCATCTATATATATATATATATATATGTGTGTGTGTGTGTGTGTGTGTGTGTGTGTGTGTGTGTGTGTGTGTGCAAATTTTCTTCGAAAGAATATAAACTCTTTAAGGAAGCTCCCTGTTTCTGTTTGTTTAGGTCTCCAGCATTTGGCATGGGGGCCTAGTGAAAGAAATTAAAATCATGTGAGAACAGGTTGAGGTACACACTGTCCCTGTCATCCTGGACATTATTGGATTTGTCCCAAAGATGCCTTATGTGAGGCTACAAAAGATGAGCTTCTTCTGCAATACTCTTATTCAATTACAAAAAGCAATCATTTTATCCATCTGCACTCAAACCACAGAATACCAAAATATATAAGGATAAGAACAAGAGTGCAACTTGTCCTTGGATCATTTCTCCCACTGGAGATGATGGCAAAACAAACTAACAGTAAGAATAAGAGTAAGAATATATGATTGCATGTATAATATCACATATTTTATATTGATCTATATTTGTAAATTATCATATATATTATATGTTGCATATATAGCATACATATCTTGCATATAATATATATAATACACATATAATATACATCTAATATAATAAATATATTGTATTATGTAATATTATACATATAATTACATATTTGTTGTTGCTTTTCAGTCAACTCTTCATGACCCTATTTGGGTCATGTCAAAGATACAAGAGAGCTTGCCATTTCTTTCTCCAGCTCGTTTTACAGATAAGGAAACTGAGGCAAACAGAGTTAAGAGATTTGCCTGGGGTCACATAAGTAAGAAGGGTCTGAGGCTAGATTTTAGCTCAGGAAGATGAGTCTTCCTGACCAGGCCCAGCATTCAACCTACTGTGCTACCTAACTGTTCCTGATTATATTATGTTAAATATAATATATAATAATAGATATTTTATTATTATATTCTAAGCTTTTCATAGAAAGGGATTTGATGCAATGGAGAGAGCATTAGCCTAATGTCAAGAAAACTTCAGTTCAAATCCATTCTCACATACTAAATAGCTGTTTAACTCCGAGCAAATTGTTTAACTTTTCCTTACTTCAATTTCTCCAACTGTCAAATGAGGATTGATTGTGATATTTGTAAAAAAAGAAAAAGCACTTGGGGTAGTACCTAGCACACAGTGGGCACTATATTAATGCTTATTTTCTTCCTACCTATAACAAAGTGAATTTTTTCCAAAATTACATAAATGGGCATTAGTAGGATAGAAAGTATACTAGGCTTGGAGACAGAGAATATGGATTCTTGTCCTGCAGCTGCTTCTTATTAGCTATGTGATCTTGGACAAATCATTTAACTGTTTGAACTTAATTTTCTCATCTATAATATGGGGATAATAATATACTAATATTAACTTTCAATGTGATCACTGTATAAAAGGGTTAAATTATATAATATGTTTAAAAAGACTTTGTAACCATGATGGGCTTTATAAATGTATAAAATGTTATTATTATATATTAAAGGGATGTATTTAAAACTTCCTTTTAAAATGATATCCTAAGGGGGCAGAGCCTTCTCTCTACTCAACACACTGGACATTCATCTCTCCCAGCAACAGCATCATTGTTTAATCCTAATTCCTACAATTAAGAGTTATTAGTTGGCCAACTATGTCTAAAAAACCTCATTAAGACAGGTGGAATATGGTTTGTTGTGCTTCTGAAAACATACAAGAAGGCAAGGGAGAAGGAGTGTTTAATCCCAGAGCCCAAGGGGAGATGATATGCTAAAGAAGTACAGAATATCCTTCTATCCTTCACTAATGTGCATTCCTACTCCCAGGGAAAGGCAAAACTGGAACAGGCTCTGAGCAAAGCTTAACTTTGCATTTGTTGTGGCTGTTTTCCCCTGCAGGGACTGCTTTGAATGTTTATTTTTATGGAACAGCAAGAGGTCACTGCCTCTCCACATGCTGCATTCTGGAGTAGTGATACCATGGTTGAGTTAAATTAAGTATTATTCACACCCTTGCAGCTGTGGGTATAGAGGTAGGAGGATGAAGATGCTCTCTAATGGTTGCCTCCATAAAAGAAAGATGCTGAGGTGATCTGCTACTGTACTTGAGAGCCCACTAGGCATCTATCAGTAGAAAGTATGTATGTGGACTAATGTACCCACCTGCAGGAAAAATTACTGAGTAAAATAATCTTTAGTGTCTGAATAAGGAATAAAGAGAGCCCTTTCAGAAGTCTCTGTCACCTGGCTAGGTATGATGACTCATGATGTAGTTCTGATTACTGGATATGCTCAATTTAGTGCATCACTTCAGTTTGGGAGTTCTGAGTTGTAATAAGGGTAAAGCTAATTAATTAGGTGTTCTTACTGAGTCCAGCCCCAATACACTAAGTCAGAATTTGGGCACTCAAATGCCTTAAGAAAGATGAACCAATACTGGTCAGAAATGGAGCAGATCAAAGCTTCCATGCCATTCAGGAAAGGAGTCTGTCCCTTACAAGGCTGCTGTCCTGCTACCCAAGACAAGATAGGAAGATTCTATGTCAAAAACAAAAATAAAAAACTTGATCCACTCACCACTACTTACATACATCTCATATCTCACCTTATGCACTAGTCCTACATTCAGGAGTTAGTATGGATTAAAAAAAAAATTCCTTCAAACAATATTTAGAGCTATGTAGCTCTAAATATTTTTTAAAAGAAAAGGGATCTTTTCTTTCTTTTTTCTTGAGGCAATGGGGGTTAAGTGACTTGCCCAGGATCACACAGCTAGGAAGTGTTAAGTGTCTGAGATCATATTTGAACCCAGGTCCTCCTGACTTAAGGGCTGGTGCTCTATCCGCTGCACCACATAGCTGCCCCAATGTTTAAAATCACTGACTCCATCCCTCTCACTTTAAAGATAAGGAAATCAAAGGTCATAGTGCATAGTGAATCATAGTGACCAATGAGTAATGGATCCTAAGTAGATGGATCATAAATGAGCCAAAGTAGAGGTATAACTAGCAATTTTGGCACCCTAGGCAAGCTTCATGAAAGACATTCTCAATTACTTGGTAATGCATGATATTAGAACAGTACAAAACATAATTCAAATAAATTCAGTTTAGTAAGGAAATTATTCACTAGAGTGGCTCAATAATAGTAGGTATTAACAATAATCCTGCTGATGGCTTTCTATTTTAATTTTAATTAATTTAATTTAACTAATTTTAATTTTAATTATTCTTGCTATCTATGTGCCTAGCTCAGTTGTTTCTATATTGCTGAAGAAATTCATGCGCCAAATGATGGTGTCTTCAAATTTTTGATGTTTTGGAACAAAGTTTCATTGTTCTCAGCCCAGTAAGAACTCTATATCTAAGATTTATTTTCAGTGTGGTTTTCTTACCATTATATCATACTCTGCAGTTTAATGCCAATGTGCAATAGTTTTGCATATAGGTGATACAGTGGGGAGAGTGCTAGCCCTGAAGTCAAGATGTCTTATCTTCTCAAGTTCAAATCCAGCCTAAGACGGTTTTCTAGCTGTGTGACTCTGATCAAGTCATGTAGCCCTACATACTTCAGTGTCCTCCTGTAAAATGAGCTAGAGAAGCAAATAGCAAGCCACTCTAGTCTCTTTGATAAGAAAATGTCAAATTGAGTCTTGAAGATTCAACACAACTGAAAGAATTCAACAACAAGAAGGCTATAGCTTTGGTTTAAACTTTGGTTACTTTATTTCAGGGATGGCCTATTTTGTGTTCCTCCTAAAACCCTGAACTATTCTGCATGAAAGAAAACTGGGATAATAGTTCAGGTTTGAGATACACTCATATGGAATAATGCATCATGTAGATAGGAAGAAATAAGTTCAAAACACCAAGCATCAGTACCTAGCTCCACAGGCATAGCAGAGCTGAGGGCATATATTAATTCAATGGAGTATCCAATGTATTCAGTGGAGACATTTAATCCAAATCCAATCACTTTCTGGCCATTTTTTGGGCATTTCTACCATACAGAAATGATATTTCTCTGTCTATTATCTATGCACATATTAGTCTGAGGCCAAATTTAAACTCAGATCTCCTGATTCCTATCCCAATGCTCCATCCACTATGTGGCCCAATTGCTGGGTTTCTAAGATCTACTTTTCTCCTCAGTTTGACTCTGGATTGCCAAGGGTCAAATTCCTTGAAGTTATTTCTTTTTTTTTTCAAGAACTGTCTTTCTTTATCCATTTGAAATAATCTGGAACCTGGTTTTCTTCTACCTGCTAGCGGCAGTGTTTCCTACTAATCAATAACTCTGATTGCATGACTAGGGATAGGGGATAGGAAAGAAAAAATTCTTGTCCTCCCCCCTGCCCTCCATGCTTGTTGATTTCTGCTATAGGTGCAGAAGTTTCCTCTACAACTCCCTCCAACTCTAGAATTTGAACCTCCAGTTTTGACTATCTTGAACTCTTGATGTTTAGCTATTTGAAACCTCCAGAAATGTAGCCAATCTGCCTGCTAATTGGGCTGTGATTCTGACCTAATCAAATAGGTGTTTGGACCCTTAGAAAATGGAAGGTCCTTTTTAGATTGGGGTAGGATGAGGAGATCTGACCAAGGCCTACTCCAGGTAACTCTTCCCAAAGAATACACTGATTTCTGGAATTCCTCAACCTTTTTAATTCACTTAATAATTTACAGACACCATCTGGATATGTGGCCAAACTTCCTAGCTTATTGGAACAGACTTCCTGTCTGGAATTATTTTGTTTCATCCATGGTTTTTGAAGACTTTTCAAATTTGAGCCTATTGAGTGATTAGAATCTATTTATACCCAGTTTAAGTAGTATAACTAACAGGGTGGTTTTAACTCCATCCTTACACTTAAAAGGAAAAACAAACTGTACAAAATAAAGATCCACATTTTAATATTTAAAAACAAACAAGCAAACAACTTTATTGTGTCTGAATACATTCCATCAATTGAGTTGGGAGGGGGGATAGGAATAGAGTCAGAAGGGGTGACTTTCAGCTACACATAATAAATTCCAGAAGAGTATAATCTTGGAGATGCACTATCCTTCTCAGACAGATAATTATGGCTGATTTTTATTCATTTTTAAGATTTGCACAACATTTTTCAAAGATTTAATTTCATTTGTAGAGTAGGGATCTTTATAGCTGAGAAACCTGAGACCAAGAGAGACTAAGGGACTTAATCTCATGATTAACTAAGTTTCTGTTTTCTGGAGAAAGAATCTGAATCCAGGTCTTTCTGACTTATAAACTAATATTGTTCAATCTAACTGCATATAACCTCCCTGAGGGTGTCTTATAGCATCTAATATGATGCTTCACATATAGGAAACCAAATAAATATTTGTTGAATGAATGAATGAATCCTATTTCTAAAAAGAAATCTAGAGGTGGAAGAATCTTGTAACTTCCTTCAATGTCCTATCCCCATATTTAACAATCCTTGCTATTGGTTAATCAATCAATTAATAAAGATTCCTTATGTGTCAGGCACTGAGCTAAGTGCCTGGATTGTTAAAAAAAAAAAAAGGTAAAAAACAGTCCTTATTCTAATGGAACTTACAATCTAAAAGGAGAGACCTTAAAAAAGCAAAGTAAACTATATCTGGAAAAAAATAAAAAATAGCAGAGGGAAGGCATTAGAATTCAAAGGGATTGGGAAAGGCTTCCAATAAAAGATAGGGGTCAGGAAATATACTAGATTCTGGCTAAAACATTATACTTTCTATTATTGAATGTTCAGGGGTTAATGTGTTTTGGGCCTCCTCCAAAAGAAGTCAATTACTACAATCAGTTAATCTATTATTTGTTGAGAGTTTACTACAAGCTCCGAGTCATTTTAAATATTGAGGAAGATGCAAAGAAGTATACTAAATACATTCCCTACAATCAGGCAACCCTCAGACTAACAATAGCTGGCATTTCCTAACATTTCATAGTATATTTACATATAGTTTCCATACATATATCATTTGATTCTCCCAGAGCCTTATGAGGTAGGGAAAG
Organism: Myrmecobius fasciatus; assembly: GCA_023553655.1. Taxonomy (NCBI): domain Eukaryota; kingdom Metazoa; phylum Chordata; class Mammalia; order Dasyuromorphia; family Myrmecobiidae; genus Myrmecobius; species Myrmecobius fasciatus. Next base: position 61,645 of record JAJPUD010005591.1, read on the forward strand.
TCTTATTATTCCCACTTTACAGATAAGGGAACAAGTCTTAAGAAGTTAGATGATTTAGCCAATGTCACATAGTAAGTGGATTTGAAATCAGGGTTTCTGACCCCACATCTAGTGCTTTCCCCACTAAACTATCCTTTTTAACTGGGCAACACAGAAAGCAATTAGAGAACAATGATGCAAGAGACACATAGAAAGCACACAATAAATGCTTGTTAATTTAAAATTTTATCATAAAGGATTCAACTATGTGGTATATGTAGATTATAGGTGTAATAGGAATTCAGAGAAAAAGGAGATAGCATTGGGGTACTCCAGTGAACTAATGTTCTACAGAATTTACAATCCTACAAAGGGTGATAGCCTAGGATACACTTAATTCCATACCAAGAAGCCAGTAAGGCAAGAAATGGTGTTCTAGGGCAGACTGCATTCACACAGTTGTCCCTAGCCACTCATCCACATAAGATTCCCAAAGGAATATGGGAAGTAAACAACAGATGGATCACCCTAAGGGAACATGAAGTGTTTTATGGCTTTTATGGAGGAAAGTGGCTTTTGAGCAGGAAAAAAAAATTGGCAGGACAGGTAAGTATACTATCCTGTCCTGCCCAGAGGTGACAAATTACCTGGTTGAAAATACTTTATAACATTTCAGTTAAAAGGAGCTTTGTACTTCACAGTCTAGCCAGTGGTTGAAGTGGGGGAAAGTCTGCAGCTTTGTAAGCCCAGGATTTCAATAGATTGACCTATCCAGCAGAGATGGCACACTCTGAGAAAAGACCAGAGACAGAGTGCCCTGCCCTGCCCAGGGACAATGTGACATGCCTAAGGAAGCAGCCTTCCTACCCAGAGGCTGCCCAGTTCAGCTCAGCTGCAAAGGAGAATACAGCTAAGTGCCAAGTAAATTGTCATCCAGTCAAGACCTCGAACTTTAGGAGAAGCAAGCCCAAATAAGCCACAGGTCCAGTTGGAAAACCTTGTCCTAGGTAGAGCCAATCCAGCTGTACTTCTAGCAGTCACCAGAAGACTATGGTGAAGGAAAAGACATTTAGTCACTATAAGAAAGACATGGAGTTCCTGCAATTCCAAAATTGTGAGTTAACTTAGTCATGTGAGTCCCCTATGCATGTGCTCTCAGTACCACTGAACTTTGTGCTTTGATTACTCTTCCACCATTCTGGATTCTGAGAGTGTTTATAGGAAAGTATATTTCTAATGTTAAGGATTTGTAACTATGATTTTTGCTATTCCATATCAGTAAGCTCTCCTTGAGACCATAAAATGACCTACTTTTCATATTTCCCGAGGACCTAACTCAGTGCTTTGTACAACTTAGGTGATTAATAAATGCTTTATTCAATCATTTAATTTGAGTAAATACCTTTGTTAAAGAATCAGTTAAAGCTACTGACTAATTGTTAAGGAAAAGTACACCAATGGGGGCTCATGACTTGATTTTAGGAGGATATCTTTTAGGAGCATTATCCTTAGAACCCTGGAAGCAGCAACAGCTCTGACTGGTGAGATTTGGAGAAGTCTCACGGGGTACATTATAGCAGCATAAGATGAAATGTTTTTAAATATGTTGATATAGTCATAGATCTAGAGTAGGAATAGACTTTAGAAGTCATCTGGTGCAATCTCTTATTTTACACCTGAGGGCATAGAGGCTCAGGGGTAGTTAAGTGACTTAGACAAGTGTGCACTGGTAGTAAGCATCCGATGTGGAATTTGAATGAAAGTTTTAACTCTGGAGTCAGGTCTCTTTTCAAAGAACCAGACTAGCCCCTATACTCACTAGTTGTGTAATTTCTCTAAAGTTATTTACCTTTTTGTAAAATGAAGACAACAATCTTTATATACCTTCTTCATAAAATGTGGTGACACAGCAACAAAAAGATTATGTAATGATCAATTGTGATAGACTTGGCTCTTTTCAACAATGAAGTAATTCAAAACAATTCCAATAGATTTGTGATGGAGAGAGCCATACACATCCAGAAAGGGGATTGAATATGTATCACAACATAGTATTTTCACCTTTTTTGTTGTTGTTGTTTTCTTTCTTGTTTTTTTTCTTTCTCATTTTTCCCCTTTTTATATGATTTTTCTTGTGCAGCATGCTAAATGAGGAAATATGGTTAAAAGAATTGCATGTGTTTAACCTATTTTGGATTACTTGCTGCCTAGAGAAGGAGGAAAAGGGGGAAAGAGGGAGAACAATTTGGAACACAAGGTTACAAGGGTGAGTGTTGAAATTATCTTTGCATGTATTTTGAAAAATAAAAAAACTATTATTATAAAAATGGGACAAAAACATTGTAAATTTCATATCATTTTGTAAATGGAAATTATTATTAACCACATTGTTAAGAAATGCTTTGTGAACATTAAAGTGCTTATAAAATGTGAATTATAATTATAAGGTGGCCTCAGTCCTTATGAAAAGATAACCAAGAAGTGGAGAGGAAGAATTTTCAAATATCCTGTTCTGAGGTCTCTTTGTCTTTTTAATAGCTAGTCTGAGCAGGTACCTCACTTAGCTGACTTGCAGATGACAATTCGTAGCAATTTTCTTATACCCAAGCAAAGGGACAGAGGGAGAAGTGAGTCAATAGTGCATAGTCCATTTTGGTCATAGCATTCCAAGCTTCTGTTTATCTAGGAGTCACGACAAATAGCAAAATCAAACAAGCAGCCTATTGGTACAATTAATGTTTCAAGAGGAGACATATAACACTAGCAGCTTCATTTGAGAGTTAGTAGGTATAAGAAGTATAAAAACTGAGTGAGCTCCGGGATTTGTTCCATGTTTGTCTCCCTGCCAGAGGCCCACATCAACTTTGTGTGGGCTAAATACAAACTGATCTCCCTGTTTGAAAAAGGGCTTGAGGAATGTCTCTCTATGTTCTGCCTCATTAGTGTCAGTAGAATAGAGGGAATTAGGTACCTAAAGAAGCTCAGAGGTGGAAGAAAAGACATGGATGATGGATGGACATCCCGTGGTTCAGTGGATTCCTGCTTATTGCCACCACATCAACTCTAGAGAACAATTAGGTCAATTTGGAAACTTTGACCACCATGATTTTTAAATAAATACTTGTTATGTTATTTTATATGGCACCATACTATAATCAGTCAACACATATTTATTAAGTACTCCCTATGTGCAAGGCACGATATCTTCCTAATTGTCAGTTATCTGCAGTTCATCCTGTCTATTTCTTATTTGTGGCAGTGGGGTGGTGAACTGGATGAGTGCAAGGTCTGGAGTGGCATGCCATCAAATCTAGCCTCAGACACTTACTAGCATTAGAGACAGAGCCAAGAAGGCAGAATAGTGGCAGGAGCTCACCCAACTTCTCTCCCAAAAAGCTCCAAATTTCTTTAAATAATGTCTCTTAACAAATTTTAGAGCATCAGAACACCCAAAAAGATGGAGTAGAACTTTTTCTAGTTGAAGGCAACTTAGAAGGTCAGCAGCAAAGGTCTATAGCACCAGGGAGAGTCCAGTGTGCAGTCCTAAGGCAGGGGACACTAGTGCCCCAAATCTAGCTTCAACCTGACCTCTAAATCAATAGCAGTACTGGTGGGTTCCAGACTTCTCACCCAAGAGACACTAAGAGAGACCTAGAAAGTCATCAAAAAAGGGTCTGTGGAACCAGGGTGGGAGCCTAGCACAAAATTTTAGCTCAGACAACTACAGTGCAGCTTCACCCCCTGTCCTGGCTCCATTCCTAGCCCAGACCCAACCCAGGCTCCAGCATCAAGGGGGTGGGGATCAGCATCAGTGCTGAAGACTTCTGGAACTCTCAGTCTGGGGAAAAAGGGGAGGACTTGGAGGATCAATGAGGAGGGTCTGTGGCACCAGGGTGGGAATCTGGTGTGTGGTCCCATTGCAGGCTGCATCAGCCCAACCCTAGCCCCTTTGTGGGCAAAGCAGGACTCTGTTTTTCTAGCATATTAGATCTTACAATGGGGTGGGAATACTAACAGCTCCAGGGCATAAAAGAGTGCTTGTGGTCAGATCTCTAGAAGGATCTCTGAAAACAGCTGCATAAAACCTTTGAAGATTGGGATGTGCATTCTCCATCCTGGAAACAGAGCCCTATTTTAACAAAGAGTTAAAAGATGAGTGATAAGCTAGGAAAATGAGCAGACAACAGAAAAAGTTTCTGACCATTGAAAGTTATTTGGATGACAAGGAAGATCAAAACACACACTCAGAAGAGGATAACAAAGTCAAAGCTCCTACATCCAAAGACTCCAAGAAAAAAAAAATCAGAATTAAGCTCAGGCCACAGAAGAGCTCAAAAGGGATTTTGTAAATCAAGTAAAAGAAACAGAGGAAAAGTTAGGGGAAAAATTGAGAGTTGTGCAAAAGGAAATACAAAAACCTAATGAGGAGAATGCCTTAAAAAAGCAAAATTGGCCAGTTGGGAAAGGAGTTACAAAAGCTCAGAGGAAAATAATTCCTTAAAAAATAGAGTTGAGACATTTACTAGTTATGTGACCCTGGGCAATTCACTTAACCCTGCTTGCCTCAGTTTCCTCATCTGTAAAATGAGTTAGAGAAGGAAATGGCAAATCACTTCAGTATATCTGGCAAGAAACACCAAAGAATCAGACACAAGTGAAAACTGAACAACAACATGTTTATATGTAGTTGTTTCATGTTGTCCCTCCCTTTCAGCCCCATTAGACTATGAGCTCCTTGACAGAAGGGACTGTCTTTCTTTTATCTTTATTTGTATACCCAGTGCTTAGTACAGTGTCTGGCACATAGTAAGTAATTAATGCTTATTGACTGTGCTGAATGTTGTATGTAGTATGGTCTGGTATGTTCTGGTATAGCATTGATTATACTAGTACTTTAAATGGGACTTCTTTCAGTAAACAAAGTATTTACAGGAGACAGAACAAATGAAACCAGCTGATATATTGTTGATCAGATTAGCCAGGGGGTAGCTGTAAATGGAGGATGCACATTGACATTGGAGAAGCAGCCAGCAGCTGTGCCTATTATAGGGCTTTCTAGATATTTCTTCCCTTATATCTTCATTTCAACAAGTATGGAGACATTCATGGATGTCTGTGTTGGTATGTAATTATGATTTTTCCTGCATCAATGGCCAGACACAGCAAAAACCGAAATAATGGGAATTGATCAAGGAACAAAATATCTTTCAGATCCAAGCTAGAGTAGCCTATTTGAAACTCTGAGAGTCTTTCCCTCCCAGATTCATTCATTCCTTTATTGATTTATTTAGATTTTTTTGGACTAGGTGAAAAAGAAGATTCTTTGGCTCAAATGTTATCTATCTTAATCTCTGAATGAGCTTTCACTCAGTCAAATTGAGGTTTGTTGAAGACCTTAGCTTTAAAAAGGCTAATGTCTCCCATTTCATCCTGAGCCCTGACAGCTCCAGAGGAAAAAGTGAAGCAGATGATCTTGCATAGCCCTCCTTTACATAACTATAATTCACATGCATGTCATAGCATCACCTCCCTGATGTCACAGTCCTCTTCAAGAAAGAAGGACTAACAAAAACAACCTTAACACTCCAACTCTGCCCTAAGCCAAAAAGGGGGTGGTCAGCACAAGCTGTTGAAAGTACTGTGAAGTCAACTTCTGCCACATAGAGAATTTGAAATGGGTGGTTCCAAGAGTGTCCTAACAATTTAGGATTACAAATTCTGCCTGTGAGATTAGAGCCCTAATGAGAAAACCTGGTAGAAATCATGCTGGTAGTTCAAGGTTCATATTTGTCTTCATGCCCATTCTCTTGGGACAGTTGACAGAGAACAGACCATTGTTCATATACATTTATTCTTTCTTATTCCAGACCTGTGATTTCATTTCTTTGGAGAAGAAATTCAATCAATACAAATCAGCATCTCTTATGCAGCCTATAATCTTAGGGTTTCTTGGGACATCTGGAGGTTAATGACTTGGTCAGGGTCAAATAGATCATATGTAGAGGGGAAACTTGAAACCAGGTTATCTTGATTCTGAGAATTACAAAATAATTAGTTGACCAAGGACTAGAAGGACTAGAAGGAAACAGTGTTTGAGAGACTTTTAAGAAGTCCTAAATTAGGCATACCTATTTCAGCAGAAGCACTCTCTAGATAGTTTAGCAAGTTTGATGAACAGTCTAACCTAGGTAGCAGACTGCCTGAAATGCTAGAAGAAAGAATAATCTCGGGAGAGAAAGGACTCAGGTATAAGGACACTGACAGATAGACTAGAAGGCACTAGATTATTGTAAATTAGAACCAGATAGAAATAGTAAGATAATGAGTTCACTATGACCTACATTTCTGCCATAGCATCCCTGATCATTTGCCAATGAATATCAATGAGTATAGATTTTGGACTAGAGAAAGAAACCAAGAAAAAAGGGGACTTCTTATAGTAGATTAGGAGAGGTAAAATAAAATCTCAGACATCTAGAGCATGATTAACTTGGGCCTAACTTTGAGTCCAAGTTATCTGGACTAATAGTACAATTTGCACTAATTTTATCTGAATGGTAGATCAGGTAGATCTGAATTTGACTGACAGAGGTGAGTTCCAGATGTCTTTTTCCCTACTACACATATATACAAACACACACACATATACAATATTTCATCATAACAGCAGAAGCTAACTACCATGGAAGAACTATATAATGACAAGATGACATCTAGAGTGCAACTTAATTTATTTCTGGTCTTTTTCCTTATGATAGCTCTGCTCAAACCTTTATTATTACTTTCCCACAGCCTTGGGACCTGTAGCTTTAGTGGACCCAGGGTCTAAAATCCTAAGAAATATAGACACCAGGGATATGATCCAGCCTATTGAACTCTCAAAAGAGTCACAAAAATATCTGGCTTCATCAACATACATATTTTGAGTAAAAGTAAACATTACCTGGGTCATTTGGGCAAAATACTTAATCTTCCCAAGTTTTCTGAACTGTAAAATGAAGGGTTTGGACCAGATAGGATTTTAGTGTGCTTCCATTCTAGTTCTAAGTTTGCATTCTAGTTCAAAGTTCTAATGACTGCCCATTTTTCTCACACAAGTCTGTTTTTCTTTGATTTGTATTCCCTCTTCTGGAGAATGACAGTGGGTTAATTTCAAATCACTAAAAGCCTCCTGTTACTGGGGTCCATATTTAATATTCTATGAATAATTGTCATTCCCTTTAAAGTAGAATTCCCTGCAATACTCTTGCCAACTATACATATCCACATATTTCTCTCTCCTTAATAATTACATTTTTATATGTGTGTATGTCTTACTCCACTATTAGATTTTAGGCTTCTTGTGAGCATGGATCATGCCTTACTTATTTTTAAATCTCTCCCAATACTTAGCATATTCCTTTGTTTTAAACTTCTAACTTAGATTTAGTTTTTAATAAAGTTTGTAAGCCTAGATTTTAATATTAAGTTATGCATAATTCAAGAGACCAAATAATATAATGCAGTGCTTTTCACATAGCAGACATTTAATAGATATTTGTTGAATTGTTCAGTGAAATAAAGATAAAAATGGCATGCTAATTCATTTTCCAGATGAAACAAAACTGGAAGCAAACATTAATGTCCTGGATGATAGAATCAGAATTCAAAAAGCTCCTGGCAGGCTGGAGCAATCTAACAAGATGAAATATAACAGGGACAAGGAAAATTCTGCAGTTAGGTTTAAAACATAAACAGTAGAAAAACAGGAGAGGAGAGACATGACAAAATAACTATTCGAGTTAAAAAGACAGCAGGCTCAATTCACTTCAGGCTCGACATGAGTCAGTGCTGATGTCACTGAAAAACAAAATATAAAAAAGCTAAAGCAATTTAACTCCACAGTAATAGAAATATAGTGTCCAAAACAATGGAGGGGAAGAGTTAGAACATTTCCTAACTGGTTGTCAGCCAGATAGAGCCTTCATAGAGGATTTCTACGTGCCGCTCTTCCATATAAAAGCACCAGAAATGTAAAGCTCAGGGTCAATAGCCCAAGGATACACCTCTAGTCATACCTGATAATAAGTTGCTCCCTTACCCAGGAGTAACAAGGCTCCTATTATATAAATCAGAACTGGGAATTTTCCAGTGTTTGTTAGTGATTCATAATGAACCCTCCCCACTCTTGCTTAAGAGTTATTGTAGATACATAACAATCAGAATGTATAGAAGAGAGGAGCACATGGTAGGACCTGTTTCTCCAGGGAATTCAGACCATGCAGAACCATAAAGTCCATGTGTATGCAGGATTGCATGTAAGTCCCTTCTGGGTAACTGGATATTCTAGGGAAAGAGGGTAGGTAGAGACGCTGAGAGAGGGGTCAGCAGGTTTGAGTTGGTCAAAAAGCTCAGTAATGAGCATGCTGAGAAGCAACCTCAGATTTGATGTCCCTTTGCTATTTAGTTTCTGACCTATCAGTAACTGTAACTGCTCTCTTCAAAGATAACAATGGTTTCTTTTGTTGTTGTTGCTACTTTTAAAAATAAAACTTTATTGCTATTCATTGTCTTTTTATATCATCACAATTTTCCCCCTTATCTTTCTTTCCTTTCCCAGAAAGCCATCTTGTAAAAGAAACAACATTTTTAAAGAACACAAAAAAAGAGGGGGGAAATCAGCATGACTATTAATGCATGAAAAATCTAAAAATATGTGCAAAGTATCTCATTTGTGGACTTCAACTCTGAAAAGAAGCGGGGTAGGGATGCCTTTTCATCTCTCTTCTTTTGAATTATACTTGTTCTTTGTAATTTCGCAACATTCACTCTTAAATTTTTGATGTTATTCTTTCCACTTACATTGTTGTAGTTACTATGTATATTATTTTCTTGGCTTTACTTACTTCACTGCGTCAGTTCATGTAGATTTTTCCATACTTCTCTTTATTATGACTTATTTGCACAGTGTATTCCATTCCATTTGTGTACCATAATTTGTTTAGTCTTTATCTAATCAATAGGTATCTACTTGATTTCTAATTTTTTGCTATTTTGATTTGCATTTCTTTTATTATTAGGGATTTAGAACATTCTTTCATATAATTGCTAATAGTTTTCAATTCTTTTGAGAACTTTGTTTATATCCTTAGACTATTCCTTGGAGAATGACTTTTGATCATACAAGTATATAATATATGTTATGAGCACATATCTATTTGTTGTTTACATTAACTACATTTATTTACATGTATACATTAATCATGCCAATTACATACAATGATTATATACCAGTCTCCTCATTTAGTATTTTCTATTGATCTTTCTTTAAAAAAAATACCAGATGGTTTTGATGACTGGTACTTTGTAAAATAGTTTTAGGTCAAAAAATACTACTCCTCCCTACAATCTTAACTCATCCCATTATTTCCCTTGACATTCTAGTATTATTTTTTTTGCCAAATTAATTTTTGATATTATTTAAGTTCTGTAAAGTATTCCTTTGTTAACTTGATTGCATTAAAAGCATAAATTAACTTTGCTACATTGCAATTTTTATTATGTTGAGATAGCCTAGGCATGAGCACTGAATATTCCTGGAGCTTATTCAAGTTCTTGTTTATTTCTTTATAATTGATCTCTAAGACTTTTGCAGGCTTTGGTAAATTAATTCTCAATTATTTTATACATCTTTTAGTTATTTGAAATGAAATTTCACTTTTTATTATTTCTCTCATATTTTAGTCTACAGAAATTTTATTGATTTTGTTTCCTGAAACTTTACTTAAGCTATTGTCTCAATTAGTATCTATGTACTATATCTATGTAATTTTTATGTAAACCACTATGTCCTATCTTTATGAGTTTAATTACTTTCTCTTGGCTTATTGTTATTTTAGAATTTCTAGAACTGTAACCCAAAATAGTGAGGGAAGAGTGGACATCCTTGCTTATCTCTTGAATTTATTGGTAAAAGTGGTATATCTCCATTGCATATGATGCTTGTTTTAATACTTTTTATATTAAAAAAAAGCCCATATGTGTCTACCCTATACTTTGTAGGATTTTTAACATATATTTCTATAGTTCTTTGTCCACATCAATTGAGATAATTGTGTAGTTTTGAACATTTTTGTTTTTAATAATATTAATCATGCTATTTTTCTAATTTTAAGCCAACCATTTATCCCTGATATAAATCTAATTTGGTTGTGATAAATGACAAATCCCTGTAATCTTTAAGATAGGATTTTATTTAAAATTTTTAAATCAATATTCATTTATGATATTGGTATATAGTACCTCTTTACTCTATCCTAGGGTTTAGGAATTAAGACTTTATTTGTTTCTAAAAGGAATCTAGTATGGTGCTTTCTTTCTTAACTTTTGAGAATAATTTGTATAGTATTGACAAGAATAGATATGTAAAATTTAATAAAATTCTCACCAGAATTTATTAGGATTAGAAGTAGTTCCTTTTCCTTCCTTTGGTCTACCCATTATAGGTATTTTTCAGCTAATTTTGTTTCTTTTTCTAAGATTTGATTATTTAAGATCTTCTATCAGTTTGCATATTTTATATTTTTACATATCCAATTATTTCTTTCATGTCCTTAGTTTTATTAGCATATGATTTTGTATAGTTCTGACAATTGTTTTTTTTTAATTTCCTTCATTGTGATTTCAACTTGTTTATTTTCTCTTTTGTTGATTTGGTCTTCTCTTTAATCAGATTGGTTAAAGATTTATTAGTGCGTTCAAAGAACTAGCTTTTAATTTTAATTAAAAACTTTAAAGGTTTTAAACATTTGTGTTTTTTGTTTGTTTGCTTTAAGTTTACCTAGTTCTCTAATTTTTAACTTTTCATGCTTATTGTTTAGTTGGTGACTTTCCAGTTTTTGAGAATGTATATTCAATTCATTAATTCTTTCTTTTTCTATTTTGTTAATGTGTGTTTGTAAGTGATATGATTTCCCTCCTGAGGACTACTTTAACTGTATTTCAAAAACTTTGGTATGTTGTTTCATAATTATCATCTTCTTTCATGTGGTTATTAATTGTTTCTTTGATTTCTTCTTTGACTCTAATCACTATTTTGTATTGCATTATTCAGTCTCAATTTGCATATTTTTTGTTGCTATTGTTCATACTCCTAAAAACTGTAATCTTTTTTTATGGGTGATGGTTTGTAAAGGATTTTTTTTTAAATCTGTTTGCAATATATTCTGTTTTTTTTAAATCTGTTTGCCCTAATACATGGTCAGTTTTCATAAATGTTCCAAGTGCTATTGAAAAAAATATGTATTCATTGACAGCTCAATTTAGAAGATGCCATGAGTCTTTTAGCTCTACTTTCTTTTTTTTCATTTTATTAAAGTTTTTTATTTGTAAACATATGTATGGGTAATTTTTCAACATTGATCCCTGCAAAGCTTTCTGCTACAAATTTTCCCCCCTACCCCCACTCCTCTCCTAGATTAACTACATGTTAATTATGTTAAAATACTTGACAAATACAATTTGTGTATATATATATATTTTACAGTTATCTTGCTGTGCAAGAAAAATCGGATCTACAAGAAAAAAAATCTGAGAAGGGAAACAATGCAAGCAAACATCAATAGTTAGCTCTACTTTCTTTCGCAATTTGTTCAATGTAGTGCCTCCCTTTTGTTTTTCTTTCTGTTAGACTTATTCAAATCTGAGACAAGGACATTGAAATCTTCTGCCCCTATTACATAGTCTGTATGTTCTTGTAGTTCAGTTATTTTTTTTTCCTTTAAGAATTTAGATTCTGGCACCAGCCCTGAAGTCAGGAAGACCTGAGTTCAAATCTGGTCTCAGACACATAACATTCCCTAGCTGTGTGACCCTGGGCAAGTCACTTAACCTCAATTGCCTCAGCAAAAAGCAAAAAAAAAAAAGAAAGAAAGAAAGAAAGAAAGAATTTAGATTCTGAGGCAGCTAGGTGATGCAGTGGATAGAGCACCACCCCTGAAGTCAGAAGGACCTGAGTTCAAATCTGGTCTCAGACACTTAACACTTCCTAATTGTGTGACTTTGGACAGGTTACTTAAACCCAATTGCCTCAGTAAAAAAAAAAAGAATTTAGATATTAAGGCAATTGGTATTTAGAAGTTTAATATTGATATTAGTTTGTCTATGAGTTTTTCTTCAGAATAATGTGGTTTTGAGAGTGCCGGACTTCCTTCCGGGGGTGGAGCCATGGTGGCGGAGATCAGGCAGGAGTCTCTGTAACCTCCTCTAACCTCCCCTCAAACCAACAACATATGAAGCCTCTAGACTGATTCTGAAGCAAAAAAATCCACACTATCTGGAGAACAACACGATTCTAGAAGAAGACACTCTGGAAAAAACTTCAAAACAGGTCTGTTTTAATTGGGCAGGGGGGTGGTCTACTGAACCCAGACTGCAGCGCAGGGAGACCGGGGCAGGGAGCTGGAGCAGGGAGCTGGAGCAGGGAGCTGAAACAGGAGTCGGAACAGGAGTGGGAGCGTTGTGCTTTTCATATACCTGGGAGTCTTCTGCGGGCCTCTTGGAACAATCTGTCCTGATTGTGGGCAGGTGGTTTGGAGGGTCTGCCTTTTGAGGGGGATAGATTGTGAACCACTGAACCCCTGATGAGCATCGTAACTAGCTGCCATTACACAGCACCTTAAATCAATCAATCAAACAACAGGACTGATCAGCACCAGAAATAATTCAATCAGTGGAGCTGCCCAGTACCTGAAATAATTCAATCAGCAGAACCGTCCCAGGGTGAACTAAAGCAGAACTGCCCAGCACCTGACATAACTCAATCAGCAGAACTGCCCAGTTCCTGAAATAACTCAATCAGCAGAACTGCCCCAGGGCAAATTAAAGCAGCTGTCCCACCTTTACCCTAAACAGACCTCACACCTATGTAAAAAAAAAAAAGAATAAAAAACCAAAAAGAGCTCTCACCATAGACAACTTTTATGGAGAGAGGGAAGAACAGACCTCAAATCCTGAGGCCCTTAAAGGTAAAGCAACTTCAGAAAAAGCCACAAAGAGAGACACAAACTGGACTCCATGTCACAAGGCTTTCTTTGAAGATTGCATAAAAAATCTTAAAAGAGAGTTAGAAGAAACATGGGGAAACGAAATGAGATCACTGCAAAATAAAATAGAAAAAATGGAAAAAGAATGCAATGAACAAAAAAATGTAATTGGTCAATTGCAAAAGGAACTAAAAACAGTAACTGAAGAAAATAAGACATTAAAAATTAGAATCGAACAATTGGAAATGAATGACTCATCAAGACTTCAAGAATCAGACGAACAAAAACAAAAAAATGAAAAGATAGAGAAAAACATGAAATATCTCCTAGGAAAAACAACTGACCTGGAAAATAGATCTAGGAGAGACAATCTAAGGATTATAGGGCTTCCTGAAAGCCATGATGAAAAAAAGAACCTAGACACTATCTTCCAGGAAATCATAAAAGAAAACTGCCCTGATATTTTAGACCCAGAAGGCAAAATACTCCTTGAAACAATCCACCGATCACCTCCTGAAAGAAACCCAAAAATTAAGTCCCCCAGAAATATCGTGGCTAAATTCCAGAACTATCATACCAAGGAAAAGATATTACAAGAAGCCAGAAAGAAACAATTTAAATATCGGGGAGCTACAATTAGGATCACACAGGACCTAGCAGCTTCTACTTTGAAGGATTGAAGGGCCTGGAATCAGATATTCCGAAGGGCAAAGGAACTTGGATTACAGCCAAGAATAAGTTACCCAGCTAGAATGAGCATTATCTTCCAGGGAAGAAGATGGTCTTTCAATGATATAGGAGAATTTCACCTATTTCTACTGAAAAGACCAGAACTGAACAAAAAATTTGATCTACAAACACAGAATAATGTGGTTTTTAATGTTTTTAATGTTTTTGCTCTGTCTAATATCATGATTGCAAGTTTTTTGGATTTACCTAAAAATAATAAATTTTATTCTAGCTTCCATTTTTATTCTATGAAGTCTTGTATATGAACAACAGATTGTGGAGTTTTGTTTTATTATCCAATCTGTCATTCTTTTTCATTTTGTATTCCTTTCTGCAGAGCATCTTCAGGTAAGAATATCATATCCTATGGGAAAGATAAGGAGAGAAAGAAGAAGGAAGAGCTAAGTTGTTCAACTCACCAGTTCAATTGGATCCCCAGTGGAGCAGCTCTACTCACAGAGATTGTTGTTTGTTTCTCTAAATACTGAATAACTGATTATACTCACTGAAAGCTCTCCATTTCCTTTTTTAGATTCTCTCTCTTTTCCCATAGGAAGAGTGGTATTACCTACTAATTCTAAAATAAGACTTGCCCTTTCTTTTCCCATTTCAGTCTCTCTCTTTATCACCTTAGCTTTATCTCCTATAGTTCTTTTCTCTCAAAGACTAAAGGAGTTATTTTCCATTGGTTGACTACCTTGAATTGATTAGGGTACATACTTTTTTTTTAATTTTTCCTCTCCTTTCCACTTTTGTGTGCCCTAATATTCTATAATTTAGTGATAAAATTCTTATTTCTAAGATAGTAGCATGCTAAGCAGCATACTAATCCAAATTTATAAGGATAAGAGCCATTCCTCAATTGATAAATGTTCAAGAAAAGGAATAGTCAGAATTCAAGAAAAGAAATCTAAGCTATTAATAGTCATATTTTAAAAAACAATCTAAATTACTAACAATGAAAGAAATACAAGTTGAAATAATTCTGAGGTATCATCTCACACCTATCAAATTGGCTAAGATAATAAAAAATGAAAATGAAAAAAAATTGGAGGGGATGTGTAAAAGTAGGTACACTAATTGTCTGTTGGTGGACCTAGAAACTAGTCCAAACACTCAGAAGATCAATTTGGAACTATGCCCCAAAATCTATGAAATTGTGTGTGTCCTTTGACCCAGCAATATTACTACTTGGTCTATACCCCAAAGAGATCATAGAAAAAGGAAAAGGTACAAAAATACTTACAGCAATTCTTATTGTGGTGGTGAAAAATTGGAAACTGAGAGGATATCAATCAACTGAGGAATTACTGAACCAATTATGGATATGAATATGATGGAGTACTATCATACTTTAAGAAATGATGAAAAGGATGATTTCAGAAAAATCTGGGAAGAAATATGAAAATCAAATGAGCAGAACTAAAAAAAAATTTAAATAATGAAAGGAAATTATAAAAGAATATAATTGCAAAGGAAAACAGCTCAGTAAGTCTGATCAACACAATAACCAATCCTAATTTCAAGGAAAACATCATGAAATATGGTATTCACCTCCAGAGAGAGAGAGAGAGGGAGAGAGAGAGAGAGAATTCATGGACTCAGGGTACAAATTGAAGTATATTTAATTTTCTTTTATTAGTTTTCTTTCTTCCTTTCTTCTTCCTTCCTTTTTTATTGGGCTAATGTGGGAATTTATATTCATAATTTTATATATTTGTGATGGGTTTTGTTTTTCTTGCTTTTTCCATGAGTGGAGGAAGGAAAGGGAGGAGGGAGAAAACAGAACTGACAATAAAGTTTTATTTAAATTTTTAAATTTAATTTATTTTATTTCAAATTTATGAAATAAAACAAGCATTTCCATAACATAGTAGAAAAAATTAATTGTGCACAAAATGCAAATCTATTATGTACAGCTTACTCTTCCTTTTAAGTACATATTAGAGTTATATTTTTATTTCCTCTCTCCAATCTAGTGATGTATGTATATATGTGTGTGTTTGTATAGTATGTACATGTGTATATATATATATATATATATGTAATATCATTTATGTATATGTGTATGTATATTACACAAATATTATATATGTTTAATCACTTAAATAAGTTTTTCTAGCCCTAAAAAAAGAGATAAATTGGGCATTATCTTATGTATGAAGCCTTTCTTAATTCTCCTAATTGTTAGTGACGTCCCTTTAAAACTATCTTGCATTTAACTACTTTGTATATTTTTTATTGATTGATTTTATATTTATGCTGCATATATTTATGTTATATGTTTATATATATAACACATTTATATATTATAGTCATTTAATTTCCTCATTATATGTAATCTCTTTGTGGGGATAGGGATTATTTCATTTTTGTACTTTTACCTCCAGAACCTAGAACAGTATTTGGTATATAAATAAGCATATAAAAAGTACTTGATGCATTGATTGATATGTCTTGTGAGATCCTGTCTACCTTTGATAGCTACTTAGAGCTTCTGGGAAGACAGTGCTGTCTCTCACTGATCAGATCCAAACTTCAACTCTGCATACAGTTTTAAGAAAGAAACTGATGAATTGTAGTGATGGCTTGTCTGTTAAAGACAAAACAAATGCTACAGGTCCACAAAGGGACAAGCTATGGTATAGATAGTGATAGTGTTTCAAAGTACCCCTGAAAGACAGAGAAAATGCTGAATGGTTGAACAGATCTTGGACCAAGAAAGGTTCAACCATACTTATGGTTTCAAAGCCACTGGGAGGAAGCACAGGAGCAATCCAGAAGGAAACAACAGCCAAGTCTACAGCCATAGAAAGCATCCCATGGGGAAGGAGCAAAGCAAATAAGGTGAAGCAAATGAGGTTACCTGAGGAATTGCAGGAGTCTTCTTCAGGATGTCAGAATGAATATATCATCTTCCCTTAACAGTACCCTGGGAAGCCTTTTGTCAGTCAGTCAAAAAGTATTTATGAAACTGTGTGCCCACTACCATGGATCTGATTAGGGACCTTTGAATATGAACACACTAATTAGCCTACATTACTTTTAGTGCAATAAAAGCTCTCTAAAGATGTTTATGTAAATTTTCACCCTGAGAGTAAGGTTAGGAGCTATGCCATCTTAATTTTGCTCTATGGGGAGGATGCAGAGCAGACATTAGAGACAGAACCAAAATTTGGTTTTGCTACAGGAAACAATAAAAAGGTGGAAAATACCATGTAACACAAACACACCCACACCCACACACTCCACCAAAACATTAACTCTGAAGATGGCTAACAGCAGAATTTTCCATCTGATGTTCACTCCCTATTCCCCTGTCTTTATTTTCAAAAGCAGTGGCACTGGAAATCTTGTATTTCATAAATGTTCCCTCTCCCCTCTTCCCCAAAATTACTTCTCAGACTGTTCTCTGCCATCTGGTTACCTGGGAGCTGTAGTTCCCTCTGTTCCAGATTAACAGCTGGTCAGGAGGCCAGCAAAGGAATGCCCAGCACTAAAACAACCAGCAGCAAGATACATAGCTAGCAGCCTCCATGCCTTAAGTGAGTTTTCTAAATTCAATCAGCCCAGTCTTCCCCCTCCCCCAGTGGGCACTAACAACCATTTTTATTGGTGAGAAAGCAGTTTTGGATGCACAAATGGTTTTTAGGTACTGAAAAAAATCATTTTCAAATGGAAATCTTTAAAATGAAAAAAAAATTACCATTTTCTCCTGAGGGCTTGTGTTCTTGTTAGAATTGAAGAATAACTTTTAGAAACACCATATAAACTCCCTAAATTGCTTATGAGAAAATCATATCCATTTGGTTGGATAGAAATGAGTGAGAATAGAAACAAAGGATCTGAACAAAACAAGAATGCTTTAGATAAAATGAGTATTTTTATTAGATAGGGGAGTTAACATTTAATTGAGGGAGAGGGAGATAGTGTACCCAAAAGAATTTTGGACTTAAGAATCAAAAGACCTACTTAAGTTCAAGGCCATCACTTAATGCCTCTTTCATATTATACAAGTCACTTAATTTCTCAGAGGTTTCTTGGGGTTTACTAACTTAGGGCTGGGAAGGCCTTTGGAAAAATCAATTAACCTTTTGTCTTACTTCCCTGAAAATTCAGATGATACACTCTAAATAACATGCAAAGAGTATTATCTTATATATTATGTAATTCATATTGTGTATAAAATAGTAATTATATAATGTATAATATTATATAATATAATAGTTCTACCTGCCTCCAAGACTTATTATGAAGAAAATGCTTTGTTAAAACTAAAGTAATATATATGTATATATATATATATATGTGTGTGTGTGTGTGTGTGGATTGTTAATTTGATTTATCTAACTTTAATTTCATTTGTGTTAGAATTCCTCCACCAATGTAGATGGGAATTATTGGGTGATTTCTGATATTAGTAATATTGCTGGAGCAATAAGAGGTAAAATGATCTGCCCAGGATCTTAAAGCCAGAATGCATTAGTGTCAAGGTTTTTATCCTTATGGTTCCAAATCTGGTACAATAGATCACTCAGAATTGGAGGATTCAGATATGTAACTTACATAAGAGCATTTCTGATAACCCTTAGGGAAAAGCAATTCCCAAGGTGGTTAAAAAAAAAAGTTTAGGAAAGTAAACCAGGTAAAAGCCATTAGCAAGGAAATTAAAACAGTTGGCAAGAAAAGTCTTTAGGGATCTCTGTCACTTCTCCAACAAAATCCTAAAGCTGTTCTTGATTTTTCCATGCCTAAATGGCCTGGCAGCTGGATTCTAGATCAGCCCACTCTGGGACAAAGTTATCTTAAATTGCCCAATTTCTTCTTGGCTCACAACAGCTGCATCTGGTCAAGTGGAAATGATAGGAAGCTTTCCCATTTCCACCAACTGGCCTGGCCCACAGCACAGGCCTTCCCAAATCTCCATCACACCATTCTAATGTTATTATCTACCTCATTATATCATTTTTAGGGCAGATTTTCCAAACCCACTTCAAAATATGTCATAAGAAGCCTAATCACAATGATCTGAACACTTATCTAGAGCTGGTAACAAAATGACTTAAATTTACCTCTATAATTTCTACTTTAGCCTTTGTAACTCATGGCCCAGACCCACAGCCAAAAACAATGCAACCAGGAGATAGAAACTTGAATGTGAGGGCAGTAAGGAGGCCAATGTTCCATAATGGCAGCAAACATGAAGGGGAGTAAAGAGTAAGAAAACTGTAGAATCCTAGGAAGGTACTAATATGTGAAGAGTTTTATTTATAAGTCAAATATGTGATCCTGAAAGAAATAGGGAACCCAATAAAGTAAAAGTAAAAAGGAAATATTTAGGTAATTTTTCCCCTAAAAATCTTAGTCAATAAGCATTTATTAAACATCTAATATGTGCTAGGCACTGAGCTAGGTGCTGAAGATACAGAAACAAAAAAAATTGAGTGTCCCAGTTCTTTATATTCTATACAATGAGGCAATTTATTCATATATAAGTATTTTCAGAATGAATGCTAAATAAATAAAAGGTGTTTATCTCAGATGGGCCATGATGCATCTGACCCACAGATTGGACACCATAAAATCAGATTTTCTCTAAGGTTCCAGATTTAACCATTCCCCAAGGTAGAAGTTAGACTGACTTCTATAGACCTCTGTCAGCTATTCCACAATGGATGGGTCTAAGTAGTTCAGATTTCCACTTCACTTTTTTTTTTCTTATATCATACTCTTCTAATAGAATGAAGAAATTTCTTTCCCACCTTGATTACATTTTCTTTGCAAAAGGCCCTCTACAAGGGGAAGAGAGGAATCTGATAGCTGACTTTCCCTGACTACTTCTCAGTTTAAGTAATGCTGACTTTGTAACCCAAAAGAGAACCATTCCAATCTTGACATACTGCTTCCCTATTCCTAGAACCTATTTTCTCAGAGTGAAAGAAGACATCAATGTGGTTGGCTACAGGATTCAGAAATTCTTGTTAACATTCCAGTACATTCTGAGAACCCTAAACCTTCATGGTTCATTCACTCAATAAATGTTAGGTTAGACTCTGAAATGGCGGTATATATAATACTGGAGCAGCCAAGAGAGTTATTTGATAATATATCCTTTTCACATGTAGAACAGTCTGTTCCCCTCTTTCCTTCACATTTTCTACTTCTCAGCCTGCACATTTATCATCTTTATCCTAAATACAATGGAAAGAAGCACCAGAAAATTTAAATGACTTCTTCCTTCTGTCCTCTGGGACTTTTCCTGTCAAATGAAGGAAATTCAAGAATACTCTTCTCTGTATCATTCAGATGGGGACCCCAACAAAGAAGTGTTTTGTTTGTTTTTTTTCTAGCCAAAGACTAGAAACTCTTAAGACCCTATACAGGACACCAATGCTACCTTCTGGGGGATATGGAAGATGACAGTAGCAACAATGAACTGAGGAAGTAAGAGAGGAAACTGGGAGCCCTACCAAGTGATAAGCTCAAAGTGACTGAAACTATCCTGCCTCTGGGGCAGGGATGCTCATTGTGTGGGTGTCATTATTTTCTATGATCTGTTATGAGTCCTGTAAATAAAAACAGTTTTTTGGGTTTGTTTTATGCCCTATGCACTTCTAGAATGGCTTCTGGGATAGCACATTGACTGATGTTTTAGGTAAGTTAGATAAGCAAAACAAAAAAAAACCCAAAATCAGAAATGATAGGAGTAAGATTCCCTGTATGACAAGAACTACCAGAGAAAATGGAAAAACCCTTTAATAATTATTAGTTTTGTAAAAACAACTAACAACATATGCCAAAAATAAACTCCAAATTGATATGTGCTCTTAAAAAAATCCAACTACCTATTTCTAGCATTGAAGGAATTCAATGACGCCAAAGCCATGTACCTAACAGTCTATGTTATCAACATTCGGTGAAGATGTTTTTGGTTCCTTTTCTGCTCTCTATAAAAAAATTTAAAAAAACCCCAAAAACCCTCAATTCTGGAAGAACCATTATTGGCCCTGCCATCCCATCAAGTGCATGTCTTTTCATTTTCAAAACTATATTCCAAAAGAGTCCACATTTCCTCATTTCTTAGCCTTATTTTCCAAGGTTTTAAGGGACCACTAGGAAGTACAATGGATACAATGCAGGACCTGAAGCCAGGAAGACCTGAGTTCACATTCAGATTCAAATCATATACTAGCTATGTGACTCTGAGCAAGTTATTTAACCCTGTTTGCTTCAGTTTCCTCATTTGTAAAATGAGCTGGAGAAAAAATGGCAAACTGCCACAATGTCTTTGCAAGGAAAACCCAAAATGGGTTTACAAAGAGTTGGACATGACTGAACAACAACAAAAAAGTTACTGTTATTTTTTAAAAAGAAAATAAGTGTATTGTATATGGGAGAATTGTTAATCATTTCCTTGCTAAACATTTTGTTAAATGTAGTTTAATTATTGCTAATGTGATTTCTCATTGGTAAAATAAACATAGATTGTACTATAGTTTTGAGTGGTTACTGACTCACACCCACAATAGCTCTGCAATCTGGTGGAACATTGATAGAAGATTATGTGGGAGGTGGTATGGGCAGATACTACACAGATAACTCCCAAACTTATACCCTTCATAAACACCACATGTCCAAATGGAAATCATTATGTTCTCTTTACCCCCACAAAAGTCTGTCCTCTAAACTTCCCCATTTTTTGGAGGACAGCATGAGTTCACACAAGTTGGCAAAATCATAGTCATCCTTGGTTCTTATCTCTTTTACTCCCCCATAACGAATTGTTTGCCAACTCTTTTTGAGGCTACATGATATCTTTTTAATTCATACCCTTTTCTCCATTCATAAAGTCTGTACTCTAGTTCCTTACTTCTCAGGTAGAGTATTATAACAGTCATGTAATTTATCTCCCTGGTCCTAGCCTCACCCCTACCCCACCTATTCTCCACACAACTGTCAAATTGATGTTCTCCAAATACAAATTTCATCATTTCTTCTCCCCATTGAAGAACCTTCAGTGGACCACTATTTCCTCTAGAATAAAATGCAAAGGCCTTCTCAGTTCCTTTTTTGCTGGATGTTTTATATATACATACATACATACATATATAATATATATATATGTGCTAGATGAAGGGGATGTTATATATATATATATGTATATATATATATTATACTTAGATTTTAGTAAAGATTTTGGTGAGATGTGGATTAGATGGTAATACAATTAAGGAAATGAAGAATTGGTTGAATTGGTGGACTCATGTCAACAAACATTTATTAAATGCTTAATATGTGCCAGATAGACACCAAAGCTGAATGGATGACAATCCTTATACAGAGATATAATATTCTTTGACCATCCTATATATTCCACTTAACTCTCACCTGTGACTACAAGATGCTGTATAATGTATAGCAGTCACACCTCAATAAACCATCTCAGCAAATGGACAAGCAGATTAAAGGTAAGCCACAGGACTCAGACCTATGGGTGAATTAGGGGGATATATACCTCAGTCATGTGAAGACTTTCCCTTGTAGAATGGGTCCATGAGTACAATTTGTTCCAACAGTCATTAGGCAGCTGAAGCAGGTGCTGTAAAACACTTGGAGTCTGGGCAGACATCAAAGATACCAAGGTTATCCACTGCATCCCAAGCCACATCTATGACTGCAGGAGAGAGGGAAGCTGATGGCTTTGTGCAACTCTTTCACTTAAATCTAATCCACACAGGAATCAAAACATTGCTTATAATAACCCTAGTCCTTGTCAAAAGCAAAAGATAATTAATAACAGCTATATGCTAGGCACTGTGCTAAGTGCTGGAAATACAAATGTAAGCGGAAATAAAAGAGAAGTTTAAATTCTAAAGGAGAAGACATCACTTCAAAGAAAGCTGAAAACAGGAGAGAAAGAGGTATGAGAAAGAACATCTACAGAGTTATTGAGCCTCAAGAAAAATGTGAATATATCTGGCCTAGGGCTTTCCTTTAAATGGAGGTTCTAATTCTGAATTACCATCTCAGGTCTGTAAGATTTGCTTTTATGAGAGAAAAGTAAAATGACAAATTCATAACTTTTGATTGAGTAAGACCACTATTAAGTCTATATTCCAAAGAGATAAAAAACAAAAAGGAAAATGATGATAAATAGAAAACATTCATAGTGACTTTTTTATAGTGGCAAGGAACTGGAAATTGAGGAGATATTCATCAATTGGAGAATAGCTGAACAAGTTGTTGTATATGATTGCGAAGGAATATAATTATGTTATAAGAAATGGCAAGAAGAATGCTCTCAGAAAAAGCTAGAAAAATTTGTAAAAACTGGTACAAAGCAAAATGAACAGATCCAATAGAAAAGCACATACAGTTAAAGTGATATTGTATGATATCAACTGTGAATAACTTAAGTTATTCTCAGCACTACATTGATCAAAAACAATTCTGAGAACTTATGATTGAAAAAAGATATCCAGCCCCAGAGACAAAACTGATGGAGTCTGAATATAGAATGAAGCATACTTTTTTCTTTATTTTTCTTGGATTTATTTGTCTTTGTTTTCTTTCACAGCATGATTTATATGGAAATATGTTTTGCATGACTATTCATGTCAAATTTCTTTCCTCCTGGAGATGAGGGCAGACAGGGAAAGAAAGAATTTGGAAATCAAATTTGAAAATAAAGAGAAGCAGCCCTGAAGTCAGGAGGACCTGAGTTCAAATCTGGTCTCAGACACTTAATACTTCCTAGCTGTGTGACCCAATTGCTTCAGCAAAATAAAGAATGTTAACATTTTTACATGTAATTGGGAAAAATAAAATATTAAACTTGAAATTTAAAAAATAAAATAAAATGGAGGTTTGGGTAGAAATTACTCAATTGGAGGAAGGGACTGCAGGGGTGAAAAGTATTTCTCCACCCTTATCAAACTTCATCATACCCTTCATCAAACTTCATCTAGGAGATTGTGTGTAGTTCTGGATACCATAATTTAAAATGACATCAGTAGAGCACATCTTAGAAAGAATCTAGAGGGAGCAGTCATGATGGTGAAAGTACTCAAGTCCATGTCATATGAGGATCATATTAGGAGCTGGGTATTTAGCTTGAAAAAAAGGAAAACTTAAGAGTACCATGATGGCAAATTTCCAATATGTGAAGATATATCTATCAAATGTAGAAGAGAATAAATTAGTTCTGTCTGACCCCAGACTTGGACATCAGGAGCAATGAATAGTTATTTCAAAGAGGATAAATTAGGCTCGATGTGAGTAAAAACTCCCTAACAATTAGAATTATCTAAAAATGGAAAGGGAAGGCTTGAAAAGTGGTAGACTTTCTATTCTTGGAAGTCTTCAGTTGGACGCTGGATGACTGTTTGTTGAATATGTCATAGTGCCAAATCCTTTCATGTATGAGGTAGAAGGACATAGACACTTTAATCTCTTCCAATTCTCAAATCCTATGAGTCTGTGATGATTTAGTTGCCACCTCCATTTTAAACTCAATACAGGGTTACATATTTAGAGTTATAAGAGACCTTAAAAGGTTACCCATCCTCATTTTACAGATTGGGAAAATAAGGCACAGATTGATAAAAGTGATGTGCTTAGGATTGCAGGCCTAGTAAGTGATAGAGATGGGATTCTAACCTAGCTCTTCTGGCCCCCAAGCTAGATTTCTAACTGTGTTACAACACTTTACATCACTTTTCTTTGCCCATTCTCTGTTCCTGTCAAACTGGCCTATAGGCTACTCCCCATTTATAGCATTATATTTTCTGTTTTTATCTTCCATGTCAATAATGTGATCTCTTCATCTTTCCACATCTTAGAATCCCTAGCTTCCTTTCAAAGAATTCTCTTTCTTTTGAAGAGGCTCCACTTCTTGGACAAGTCCTTTCTTGGACCCTATAATTATTAGATAGCATGGCACATAATAGGTATTTAATAAATACTTGTGATGATCACTTAATTTTCTCCTAGTTAAATTAATTTTTACAATTTTGCATACATTTTCTATTTATTTATTTCTGGAGCAGTCAAGGGACACAGCTAAGTGACTCTAGATTTTCTAGATAATGCCTTTCCTGGAACGAATGTTTCCTGTGGGTGAGATTTTCTAGCACCATGGCAGGTCAGAAAGGAGAAATATTTTCCAGCAGGGTCCTTTTCTGAGTTCTAAACACCATATATTTAAGAACCCCCTCCTCCAAATGAGACCAGGCCTAAAGAAGGAATAGCATTGTTGCTGAAGAAATTCATGTTGGAAGTTCCCAATTTGGAGTCTTTTTCAAGCAACATTAACAATGTATAAAAGAGTCCTGGGGAATTTTGGCTCAATTGAGGTCAAGATGAAAAACTAGTCATCCAAAGCCAATGTCTGCATCCTTTCCCACCAGTCATGTTCCCTGCAACTCCTAACATCTACAATCAAGGTCTCCCTCCATTTCATACCTCTTTATTTCAAAACAAGAGGGAAAAAACTAATAACAAGAGAAGCAATGAAATGTGTCTTATCAACACATTCATGGTCATGGTGTGTTCTCAGAAGAATAGATTATACCCTGTAACCTATCTGGAAAAAAAAGGAAAAGTTGTTATGTTCACTTTCAGGGGATGTCATAGATGATGAATGTATTTTTTAACTCACTCAAGCATTTTATATTCCTGCCATTTATAGAACAAGAGGCTAAGTTCTTTTCCCTCTATAATTGCCTTTGACAGTGTTACAAAGATATAAAAAGTGTACAGATCCCAGGAATGGAAGAAGTGTTTTTTCTACTATTTCCTCTGTAATTTATAAACAGACAAATATTGGTGAGTTCCTTCTTAGTGGCTAAGTATAGTATAGCTGCTGATAGTCAGGGGGCTCCTGAAGATAGACTGATGGATGCAGCTGTTTAGCTAGGAGCTGGCAGTGGAGGCTGACATTTTATACAGAATTGTTCCTGAGGTAGGGTTGAGCCCTAACTACTAACAAGAGTTATATATAGATACACATTTAAAGCAATTTACAAACTGTAAGGAACTATGTAAGTCTTGGATAATAATAATATTAATATAATAGCAATGAAAATAGACTGAACAGATTTGTCTATGAAGTACCAAAAGACTAGCTACAATGGAGGGCTCCCGTAGGAGAATGGTGAGAAATAAGACATAAAGTGAAAGGGCCTAAATTATGTAGGGGCTGGATTGTGAAGCCAAAGAGTTTGAATTTCATTTGTAGGACACATCCTGTCACATATACAGTCATAGTTTCATGGAAGTTCAGGAAGAGAAAGGTCTCCTGAGGATCACTAGTGTAACCATGCGAGGTTAGATGACACTGTGGATGAATTTGAGACTAGAATTCAGGATACCCAGAGTTCAAATCCTACTTTGGAAGAAGACACTTAATCTTTTTCTGCCTCTGTTTCTCCATCTATAAAATGGGAATGATGACAATACCTAATTCATAGGACTGCTGTTAGGAACAAATGGGTTGCAATCTGTAACATGCATTGCAAACTTTAAAGCAGTCAAACTCTGAAAAATAAAAATAAAATAAACCAGCCGACTGTCAACTCTGACCAGTTACTGAGATTATAGCAAAAGCTTTATACCGGCTGTCAACTCTAAAAATAAAATAAAATAACCAAAGAGCTCTCAGAGGTTATAAGCAAAAAACTTTCTTTATTCTATTGGAGGAGGGAAGCTAGATACACATGCCAGAGTTGATTCAAGGCATCCAGGCTAAGCCTTGATACATATAGTTGTAGCTAGACAAAGAACCAAGTAATGAAACTCAGCCACAGCAATTTGATTCATGGCAGAGCTTTGTGACTGGAACATGGCTCCTTCAGGTGCTTTTCTGAGCTCAGGGATCCCAGGGAGCTGGGATTTAGCTGCAGCAGAGTTCATCCCCAGAGTGAGCACAAAGGATTGTTGTTATGTCAAGCTCAGGGTACAGCTTGCTTGCTAAGCCTTAGCTCTGAAAAAGGGGTGTCTCCTTCTAGCAAAAAGGGAGGAGTAAAAAGAAAGGGTGTTCTTAGCATAGTACCCTGGAAGAGTTCTCTATGAATGCTCCCTAGTATTACATCTGTCCTGCCTGAAAGGAAATACTCTCTATAATATCCTTATCAAGTTGTCAGAAGGTTCATGTTAAAGCCCTCTGGGAGAGGTAGCCCTTTCTCACTGTTTATTGGAATCTCCCCCCTTATGTTAGTCTGGAATCTACTCCTTCTATCTATTATTGCTGCAATAACTCTGCCCTGCTCTCCATAGAAACCTTTCAGCCTTCTACTTTTACTCCCATCTTCTCTCTTTTCCCTCCTCTCCATTTCTGCTGCCCTAGAAAAGAGATATTGCCCAAAATATTTGCATATGCCAACGATGGAGAAGCATTAAAGCAACAAAGAGAAGGAGTAATAGTAAATCAGTAGAGAAAAGACATAAGACATTATGTTCACAGATGGGGAACAAAGTGTAGAGGGAAGAAGCTAGAAAATGTGTGGGAGAAAAAGTTCCTGAAATATTCCAGCTCCTCATTGTTGCCTCATAGGTTATCCAACTCCTTCCAGACATCCTTCATCAAAGCCCCTGATTGGAACACTCAACTAAAATCCCATGAGTTAGACTTGGACCTGGGAGATTTCACCATGGGCCTAGAAGTCGAGGAGGAGAAAGAAACCAACCTACATGTAGAAGCCATGGAGCATTGTGTGGGAGAGTCATGGGTTGTTCCTGAGTTGTCAAGGATGGAGAGCCAAAGTACAGCAGCTTCATGTCATCAGATACAGTATTCTGAGCAGAAATACCTGCTATACAAAATGCTTTTGAGAATGGACAGGGTACAAGGAAAGAGAATAGGACAAACAGAGGGAAAATAGAATGGAAGCAACTACATAGTGATCATTACAGTGGGGGGAAATTTATAGCAAGTTTCTCTGATAGGTTTTATTTCTCAAATATATAAAAAAACAGAGTCAAATTTAGAGAAATAAAAGCTATTCCTCAACTAATAAATGATTAAAAGCCACTGAACAGGCAGTTTTCAGATGAAGACAATAAAGCTATCTATAGCCATATGAAAAGATGTTTCAAATTGTTACTGATTAGAAAAATGCAAATTAAAGCAATTGAAAGACCACCACACACATATCAGATTGGTTAATGTGACAGAAAAGGAAAATGACAGCTGTTAGAGAATAGGTGGGAAAATTAAAATACTAATGCACTATTGTTTGAAATTTTATACTGATTCAACCACTCTGGAGAACAAGTTGGAATTATATCCCAAAGGTTATATATTCCCATACCCTTTGACCAAGCAATACTACTACAGGGTTTGTATCCCAAAAAGATTTTTTTAAAATGAAAAGGGCCTACATGTACAAAACTATTTTAGCAGCTCTTTTAGTTGTGGCAAAGAATGGGAAATTGAGGGGATTTTCATCAATTGGGAAATGACTGAACAGTTGTTGTATATGACTGTGATGGAATAATATTATGCTATTAAAAATGATGAGCAGGATGTTCTCAGAACAACCTGAAAACACTTACATGAACTGATGCACTGTGAAATGAGCAGAACCAGGATAACAATATACACAATAATAGCAATATTATATGATGATCTACTATGAATAACTTAACTATTCTCAGAATTCAATGATCTAAGACAATTCTGAAGGATTTATGATGAAAGATACTGTATATCTCTACAGAAAAAATTGGTGGAGCCTGAATGCATATCAAATATACATTTTCCTTCTTTTTAATTTTTTTCTTGTGGGGTGGGGAGAATAGAGTGTAGACTTTGTGTTTTCTTTCATAGCATGATTTAGATGGAAATATGTTTTGCTTGACTATGTATTTAAAACTTATGTCAAATTGCTTGCCTTCTCAATGAAATGAGGAAGAAAGGAAAGAAGGGGGAGAATTTGGAACTTAAAATTGAAAAACATGCTAAAATTGTTTTTATATGTAATTGGGGAGAAATAAAATATTAAAAATAAGTAAAACAAAATCTTGATGAAAAGAAAGAAATGTCGGGTTTTCAGGCTACTCTTTCCACCTGTTCTCATCACTTCAGAGGCTAGAGAGAAAGGACCCCTGGAGCCCCACTCTACATAGAGGAAGCTAGCAGTGCCTCTTGCAGAGGAAACCCTTTGTGCTGTGGCTTTCCTGCTGGCTACAGAAACCAAACAGAGGAAACAGAAAGGGATCATTCCTTGCTTGCATGAGATTGTGAAAAGTGACAGATGCTTCATGACCGTTTCCAGCACTCCATTCAACCTCACAGAAGAGACTTAGTAATGTTCTCTTCATCTTATAGCGTCAGTTTTCATGTATTCTTTTCCCCTTCCTGTTTGCTAGGGGCTGAGACCCCATCACTCCAATAGTACATGAAATTTCTTTCCTCATTGTATTCATTCAAATTAAAGCTTTCTTTTTAAAAATTCACAGTCCTGAAGTTGCCTATCAATAAGGTACTAAGGCTTAAGATCTTAATGATCTTAGAGATTCCCAGTATATCTGAAATGGAAGCTTGAGCCTGTTGAGGGATACATATCATCCCAAATTACCCCTACCTTAAACCCAGTAATCCTTGGAAAATCCAGAGGGGGTAGAAAACAAATTGAATCAATTCTCTGGTTGGTCAGTGAAGCAAAAAACCAGGGAATGCTAAAAAACCATTTTAATGGTATCCAAGTCATGTTGCACTATAAAATTCTAGTTATATAATTTTGCCTACTGGAATCATCATAAAAGTTAATTGAATGGCATAATTTGGTATAGTAACAAGAATTGTTCTTTTAGCCTTAACTGGACTGTCTGTTACATAAATCCTTTATTAAAATCTATTAGGCCAGAAATATTTTGGTGAAGCTGAAATAAGGAGGAATAACAGCAGGGCACATGTAACTCCTTTTGAAATGTGGCAGAAGCAAATCTTGGTAGACACTAGAATTACAGACAAGAAGCTATTCCAAGTTCACTTGGCTGAAGAGTGGGATATGATTTGCAAATAATAGTGAAAAGCTCAGCAAGTAGCATCACCCTTTGTGCTAAGGAATGATTTTTAGGACAAGGCATCCCAAATGGTAATCCCAGCTCAGCTGTTGCCATGTGTCCGTGCTATAAAAATATCATAATTTACAGTTTTCTAACGCTTTAGGGTTTACAAAAATGTGTTCTTTGTAATTGCCTAGTGAAGAAGGTATTTTATTATTCACATTTTGTAGATGAGGGGAAATGAAATAAGCATTTATATAGCACTCACTATGGGCTAAGTGCTTTTTACAATTATTATCTCATTTGATCCTCAAAAGAATCCTGAGATGGAGGTGCTATCATGATCCTCATTTTACAGAGAAGGAAACTGAAAAGTTAAGCGCCCAGGATGATATAGCTAGTAAAAGTCTCAGGCTGAATTTGGACAACTCAGGTCTTCTTGATTTAAGGAGGCAGACAGATGACTCAGTAAATAGAGCACTGGGCCAGAGTCAGGAAAACCTGAGTTCAAATCCTGCCTCAGACACTTAATAGCTGTGTGAAATTAAGTCATTTGCTTTTCATTTGTCTTAATCCACTGCAGAAGGAAATATCAAACAAGTCCAATATCTTTGCCAAGAAAACCCCATGGATGACAGAGTCATGATGAGTTGGACACTACTAAATAATGGCTTGGAATGAGCTATCTACCAGTCGTTTTTGTGATCTCAGATTGGATAACTAAGGCTCTGAAAAGTTGTGACTTGCCCAATCTCAAACAGCAAGGAAGCATCAAAGGTAGCATTTGAACCCAGGACACTACATCTAATCAGCTACAAAGCAAGATGCATAATTCTGACTGATTTTGCTTTAAAAGGCCATGACCTCATCAGTATAAGTACCAACAGGAACTGAAGTCAGGATGCAGCAAGAGACAGAGCGCCAGAATGAAAATCAGATGAAAGGCCCCAGTTAGATCCTCCCTCTGCTACTTACTGGTTGGCTAACCTAGGGAAGTGACCACCTCAGGACCTGAGTTTCCTTCTGTATAAAAATGAGGAATTTGGACAAGACATCCTCTGGGTTTCCTTTCAGTTCTCCATCTAGGAACCTGGAATCCCTTCCCTCCTTATTAGACAGTTTCATGAGCATAGCTTTTGTTAAACCTATTACATCTTGCAATGGGTTGCATCTTTATCTTGGTCTACCCATCACCTAACACATTAGCCTGACAGGCTCTGATAGTGAGATTGTGAGCTCTTTCTTTGAGAGAAGAGACTGTCTTTTGCCTCTTTTTGAAATCCCCAGCACTTAGCACAATGGCTGGTTTATAGTAGACACTTAATAAATGTTCATTGATTGACATAGTAGTTGCTTAATAAATGCTTGCTGGTTGGTTGGTTTCTCATCTCTGCCTCCTTGGTTTCTCTGGTTTCCTTCAAGTCCCAGCTGAAATTCTCTCTTCTACAGGAAATGTTTTCCACTCTTCCTTAATTTTAGTACCTTCCCTTTATTATTTCAGATTTATATTATATATAAAATATTTGTACATAATTGTTTGCATGTTGTCTTCTTCATTAGCCTGTGACCTCCTTGAGGACAATGACTATTTTTTGCATTTCTTTGTAGCCCTACTTTGTAGCCCCACAGTAGGCACTTAATAAACGTGTATTGACTAACATTGTTTGAGTCATTAAATACCTGAATATCTAAATGGCCTAATTTTTTAGATTCCCTGAATGAAGAGGAGATTTTGTTATATTGAAAGGAGGTTAGCATTTTACTTTAAATAAAACTTCACAACAAATAAAATACAAAACAATTCTTCTTTGCATTCAGGTTGCCTTGTCTCCAAAGGAGAAATGAAGTCTTTCCACATATATGTTCTCTATAAGTCTCTTACATTACTACCATCACCACCACCACTACTACTACCACTATAACTACTACTGTACTATTATTATTGCTACTACTGGTACCACTGGTACTACTGGTACTTCTACTACTACTACTACTACTACTACTACTACTACTACTACTACTACTATTACTACTACTACTACTACTACTACTCCCACAACACTATTATTATTATTACTACTACTAACTACTACTGTTACTATTACTACTACTACTACTACTGCTATTACTACTGTTACTACTACTACTACTACTACTCCTACTCCTACTGCTACTCCTTACTGCTACTCCTACTGCTACTACCACTATTCCTCTCAGGCCAGATATGTGAATTCATCAGAATAAGAAGCCCTCAATGTGGAAAGTCTCTTCTCCAGTATGGACCAGCAACTTGTCGTCCAGGGAGCCTGAGAGTTTAAATGGCTTGTCCAAAGGGAAATAGCATCTTTCAAGGTGTGACTCGAGCCCAGTCTGTAGGACTCCAAGACTAATCCTTAATCCACTCTGCCATGTTATCTGTCATTTCTATATTTTAATAAAGCTACCCTGTCTCCTCCTCCAAGATTTGGCAGCCAAGAGTCATATGCCTTCTGGCCAGCTCTCTGAAAGATGGTATGCTAAGATTCCATGGAGCTCTTCTTGGGACGAGCGAAGTCAGGTTTCTTTTCTTTAAAGCACAGGCACAAAGCTTGCCACTATGTAGGGGGCTGGATGACCTGACTTGGCTTTGCCTACTTAAGCAGTTCTCTGGAAAATGGGAGTGAGGAGAGGAGGAAGCTATCTCCTAAGTGACTGGTGTTCCAGCAGTTCACTATGAGATCCTAGTCCACACTGGAGCTCAGAACAGGGCTTTGGGGAGCAGTCAACCACTGCATGGTGTAACCAAAGGGTAAGCTTTGATTCTGGAGGCTGAAGACAAAGTCATTTTAATTTGCAAAGAAAGCAGCTCTGGGACAGAAGCCATTATGGATTTCCCACATTGTCTCAGGGCCTACTGAGCACTCCCAGGGTTCACTGTGTTATTGTTGTTCAGCCATTTCAGTCATATTCCACTTTTCATGACTCCATTTGGGGTTTTCTTGGCAAAGCTACTGGAGCAGTCTGCCATTTCCTTCTCCAGATTATTTCCCAGATGAAGAAACTGAGACAAATAAGGTTGTGTGACTTACCCAGAATCACAAAGCTAGTGAGGAGGTTGGATTTGACCTCAGAAAGATGTCTTCCTGACTCCAGGTTCCACACTTGATCTGCTAGCTGCTTTTATACCATATATATATATATATATATATATATATATATATATATATATATATGGTATATAAATATGATCTCATAGAACCACAGCTTTAGATCTGGAAAGGACTTCAGAGATAATACAACCTAACCTCTTCTAATAATAATTTAGGAAACTGAGGCCCAGAAATATAGAATGATTTGCCCCCAGTGACTCAAGAAGAAACAACAAAGTTGGTGTTCAAATTCAGGTCCTTAGAACCAGTGCTCATTCCATTAAAGTGAGGCAGGTGACTTTGCCCAGCCTTCCCTCACTTAAATCCAATTCACTTGCATTTCACAGCATCACATTCCTGATGTCATGGTGCTCTTTGAGAACAAAGGACAAATAACAATAAATAGCCCTCATACTGCTGTACTTTTGCCTATGTGGACTATTCTCATAGTTATCATTGCACTTTAATCTCATATGTACCCATTGAGCTAAGCATTACCATTTCTACTTCAGAGTAGAAAGGAGAGAAGGAAAATTGATCCCAGGACATGAAGAACCAAGATTAAAGCCCAGATCACTTGAGAACACTTCTCATTCTGCCACATTTCTCCTTTATGAGGGAAATATCTTTCTCTCTCTTCAATCATAACTCAGGCAGAAGCAGTATTAGTACTCTTTCTGTGATAGATCAACTAGGACAGGTAGAAGGGATGACAGAATAGGGCATTAAGAAGTAAAATGGATAACCTTAGTTATGTCTTAAGTGATACTTCTGAAACATTCCAATTTATTATCAAGCTTAGCTGGACATTTAAAAAAAAGGACATTTTTTCTTGATCATTAATGTGATTAGTATTGTCATGTATTCTTTAGGAATCCATAAGTGTTCAGAATAATTCTAAAGATTGTCCAGAAAAAAATAGGATTATGACTTTAGAACTGGAAAGGAATTTACAGGCTTTAAATGCACACCCTCATATTTTCTTTTGATGTAATAATATTTTTTCAATTATGTGTGATTATATTTTTTCATATTATGTATAAAGACAATTTTTTGCATTCATTTGTATAAGATTTTGATTTTTAATTTTTTCTCTCTCCCTCCCTCTCTTCTCCTTTTCCTAAAATCATAAACAATTTGATATAGGTTATATAAGTACAATCATGTAAAATATATTTCCATATCAATGAAGGTTATTAAAAATATAATAGTGGTATCACTACATTAAATGACACGCACAGCTTAGTTGCCTTTGGATATAATTCCAATTTGTTCTCTAGAATGGTCTAATCCTTCATTTTACAGATGAAGAAACAGACACAGAGAGATCAAATGACTGCCCAGGATCCCAAAGCTACTAAGTTTTTGAGATGGGGTTAGAAGCATGGTTGGTAGCCTGGTCATTCTCCTAACTGGAATTCTGGGCTACACTCAGCTATCTCTCTTGACCTCATTTTTTTACTTTTTTCAAGACTGGATTTTTTTGTCCAAAGGAGCCACAGAAACCAGTATTGATTCTCTGCCCTACACAGCAATCTATAGTTGGTTATATTTCTATGCAAATGGAAGGGTTCCTGCTCCACATATAGATTAGTTGTCATTCAGGTGCACAGGAGTTATGGAAAGACTGATCAATTGTCCTCCTAGATTTGCTGGAGTAAGTCTGATACTAGTAGAGAGGAGATTGGTAGTAATAACAACAATAATAAACAATTGGTGTTCATTTAGAATTGTAAGTCTTAAAAAAACATTTTCTTCACAACTTTCAGTGGTAAGTGATGAAAGTCTCATCATCCTCCCTGTTTTAGAAATAAAAATCTAACTTTGGAGAAGATTATGTGATTTGTCCTTGTTCACAAAACTAAAAAGTGTCAGAGCTGAGATTAAAGCATCAAGTCTGGTGCTCTTTCCATTGTACCACTGCCCTAAGAGAGACAGAGTTAAGAATATGTTTACAAAGCCTATAATTTCCAAAATGAAATTGTTATAAATAATCCAACAAAGATATTCCTTTTTGCAGTACTTTTGCAAAAACAGCAAGGTGGTTTTAAAATGTTTGAAATTATTTTAATGTGTAATTGAAGACAATATAAAATATTATATTAAAAAACACTAAGTGACTCAGTAGGTAAGAGTGTTGGACTTGAAATCACGAACACATCAATTCAAATCTTGCCTCAAAAACTTAGCTGTATGGATCTGGGCAAGTCATTTAATGTCTCTTTGTCTCAGTTTCCCTATCTGTTAAATGGAGATAATAAAATTATCTATTTCCCAGGATTGTTATGGGGGTAAAATTAGATGATATGTCTATAGACAGAGAGAGAGAGAGAGAGAGA
This sequence comes from Myrmecobius fasciatus, assembly GCA_023553655.1. Lineage (NCBI taxonomy): Eukaryota > Metazoa > Chordata > Mammalia > Dasyuromorphia > Myrmecobiidae > Myrmecobius > Myrmecobius fasciatus. The sequence goes on from JAJPUD010005591.1 coordinate 96,850, forward strand.
GAGAGAGAGAGAGAGAGAGAGAGAGAGGGAGGGAGAGACAGAGACAGAGAGAGACAAACAGACAGACAGAAAGAGAGACAGACAGAAAGAGAGAGAGAAAGTAGGTGACTTTGAAAATCTTAAAGTGATGTGTAATTGTTAGCTGTTATTATCAAGTGTATACTTTCTTCTCTGATAATTGGATTAGTCCCAAAGATTTCCAGACTGCTTCCTCCTAAAAACATGAGAGTACCTAACTAAAGAATAAGAATTTGGCATGTGTGTATTTTTGGAACAAGGCACAATTTGGAGAAGGACAGAGCCCAAAAAAGGTGGAGTAATAGGAGAACTTTGGGCAGCCAACAGGGATTCATGAAGGTACTTGGGGAGCAGCCAGGAAGGGGAGAAGAGGATAGAAAAGGAAGTGGGATGGTACCTGTCTATTGGATCAAACTAGTCTCTACTCTGTGGATGGCCAAAGCTGAACAGAAAAGGCTAGTGATAGGAGAGTCAGGAACCAAATAGAAGTTTAATTTTACAATTAGGGAAATGGCTTGCAAGTGAAGTCCTCTTCCTAAGAAGGGGAGCTCATCTGCTAATTGCAGGGGTAGGGTTTTTAAGCATGAAAATAACAAATAGCTAGACCACACACAAGCATTTTGGGGTTTTGAGTAAACAGTCTCCAAATTCATGGCTGGACCACAACAAACAGTACCCAGGTCATTCGGATCCTTGAGCCTTATTGCTGTTAGTGGGGCACACAGCCAGAGTTAGCTCAGCCAGGAGCAGCAGTGGGGCACCTGGTTAGGTTCACTTGGTAGCTACAAGCATGGGAGATGGTTATCGTGCTTGCAGGGCCTTAGCTTTGGAAAAAAGGATGTCTCCTAGTAGTATCTGGGCTTGTCTAAAGTGAACTTTCCTAATTTTGTAATGTTTTTCTGAAGTAGACTGTATGTTCCAGGAGGACAGGAACTTTTCCTGATTTAAACTTTGTACTGAAACAGAGATGGTTCAGTAGGTAAAGCACTGAGCCTAGAGTCAGCTAGAGCTGAATTTAAATGCAATTTCAAGGAATTCTTACCTCTGTGACCTTGAGCAAGGCATTATCCCTATTTGCCTCAGTTTCCTCATTTATAAAATAATAACAGTACCTTGGGTTGTGAGAATCAAATGAGAGAGCACATGTTCAGTGCTTTGCAAACCATGAAGTGCTATATAGGCTAATTTTTTTGTTGTTTTATTGGGAGTTTTTTTAGTTTATTTCAATACACATTTTTTATGAATTATGTTTGGAGAGAAAAAATCAGAGAAAACAGGAAAAACCATGGGAGAGATTTAAAAAAACAACAACAACAACAGAAAAAAAAGTGAACATAGCATGTATTGATTTACATTCAATCTCCCTAGTTCTTTCTCTAGTTGCAGATGGCATTTTCTGCCCAAAGTCCATTGGGATTCCTTTGGATCACTGAACTGCTGAGAAGAACCAAGTTAAAGGTGAATTTTTATTATTGTTGTTGTTATCGTTGTTTTTAATCTTCCCTGGAGTCTTCCTCACACAACATTCTCTGTGTTTGGTAGACAATTAATACATGTTTATTGTGTTGAATCATTTAGGGTCCTAATATTTAGCAGCCACTCCTTGACAGTTCAGAAAATCATCTCATTTCAGATATGGCAGGAGCTGATGCGCAATCCTAAAACTTTCTCTCTCAGAACAAGGACATTTAGAAAAGAAGAGAGGAAGCAGTGAAGAGTCTCGAATCCCAGCTGTAGCAGGTTGAACTTAATTCTTTGGGTGTTCAGTTTCCTCTTATGTAAAATGAGAGAATTGGGATTAAAGGATCTAAGAGTTCTTCCAGCTCTAAATTTTAAGATGTTCCTGTGATACACAATCTAAGGAAATTGTCAATACCCAAACACTTTTAATTAGACCAAAATTATCTGGACTACTCAGAGGTATATTGCTGCCACCCTGTGGAAGTCTAGCAACTTCCATTTTAATACGCTACCAACAAACCATTTTACTAATAATAACAAAAAGAATAATTATAATTAACATTTGCATAGAGCTTTCGGTTTACAAAGCTCTTAACAAATATTCACTCACTTTTTTCCTTATATCAATCTGAGAAGTAGATGCTAATTAATATCACTATTTTTCTGAAGTTGTTGTTCAGTTGTATTCTCATTTGGGGGATTTTTTTTGCAAAGGTACTAATATTTTGCCATTTCCTTCTCCAATTTATTTTACAGATGAAGAAACTGAAGCAAACAGGTTAAGTGACTTGCCCAAAGTCACAGAGCTAATAAGTCTCTGGAGCTGTATTTGAACTCAGGAAAATATCAGGAAGATTCCAAGCCTAAAGCTCTATTCACTGCATCACCAAGATGCCCACCCCTCTTTTACAGATGAGAAAACAGGACATAGCATTTATTAAATATGCAATGATCCAGGCATCCTGTTAAGCACTTCACAAGCATTATCTCATTGATCCTCACAAACACCTTAGGATGTAGGTACTATAATTATTAACACCATTTTATAGTTGAAAAAACTGAGAAAAAGAAAAGTTATTTGAGCAGGGTTGCACAGCTAATAAGTTTTTGAGGTCATATTTGGATTCCAGTCTTCCTGCCTTCATGCCCAGCCTTCTATTTACCACACCAACCAGCTGCCTCAATAATATGAAACCCTCTGATTGGGGAGCAGAAATCTTTGTTCTTACTCTAGCCTTGGACCTTATCAATCTGCTTCCCATTCTTTAGGCTCCTTTGATATATATGGGAAAAAAGGGAAAATGCACACATACAAAGAAAAAATCCTTGCATCTTCATTCTAGATAGGATCTCAGCTGAACAAACACATCTTTCTTTTTTTCTTTTTAACATTTACATCTATCCCAAGTCTATTGAAATCATCTTGAATCACTGCATTTCTGAGAACTAAGTCTACACAGTTGATCATCACATAATCTTGCTGCTACAATGTGCAATATTCTCCTTGTTCTGCTCACTTCACTCAGCATCAGTTCATGAAAGTCTTTCCAAGTTTTTCTGAAATCAGCCTGCTCATCATTTCTTATAGAACAATAATATTATGTTGCATTCATGTACAATATCTTATTCATCCATTCTCCAATTGATGAGCATCTACTCAGTTTCTAGTTCCTTAATTCTCCAAAAAGGGCTGCCACAATCATTTTTGCACATTTGGGTCCTTTTCCCTTTTTATGATCTTTGGATTAGAGACCTAGTAGAGATCCTGCAAAGAATCTGCCTGCAGTTTGATATCCTTTTGGGCATAGTTCCAAATTGTTCTCCATAATGGATGGATCAGTTCACAACTCCACCAACAATGCATTAGTGTCCCAGTTTTCCCACATCCCCTCCAACATTTATCATTATTTTTCTCTGTCACCTTAGCTAATCTGAGAGGTGTGTGGTGGTACCTTAGAGCTTGAACAAATACATTTTGAGAAAAGCATGCCCCCCTTTTCAATGGTGCAATCCAGAGAAGCATCCATCTCTTCCTTCTCAAACACATCATCTGACTTTCCACTATTATATCATTAGAAAAGAGATACAATACAAAGAGGAGGATAATTCTATTAGTGAAAGGGATATAGCAAAGGTAGGGGTCAAGGAGAGATACTTTTATATCATAAATGATTTAGAGCTAGATAGACCCAAATAGAGCAATTGGGTGATGTCATAGTATATAAAGTGACTAGCCTGGAGAGCAAAAAAATTCATCTTCCTGAATTCAAATACAGCCTCAGACACTTACTAGCTGTGTGACTCTGTGCAAGTCATTTAAGTTGGCTTGCCTCAGTTTCCTCATCTGTAAAGTGATCTACAAAAGGAAATGGCAAACCACTCTGGTATCTTTGCCAAGAAAATCCCAAATCGGGTCACAAAGAATAGGAGCAGACTGAATAGCAGCAACAACAAAAGAACCTTAGAAGTAATCTTAGAAATCCTTCTCATTTTACAGATGAGGAAACTGAGATCCAGAGATATTAAAAAAAATTTCTCCAGAGACACACAGGAAGCATTTGTCAGAGCTGAAATTGAAACAAGATCATCTGAATCCAAAGACAGAGTTTGCTGTCCTATGTTGCATTCCTTGCATTTCTCTAAAAGAAAAGAGATGAGGGGCAGCTAGGTGGCGCAGTGGTTAGAGCACCAGCCCTGAAGTCAGGAGGACCTGAGTTCAAATCTGGTCTCAGACACTTAACATTCCCTAGCTGTGTGACCCTGGGCAAGTCACTTAACCCCAATTGCCTCAGCAAAAAGCAAAAAAAAAAAAAGAGATGAAATAAATCCTTTATAGAAATCTATAACCATATTCTTTCTCTTTGATCTAATCTTTAAAAAGACATTTTGAACTCAAACATCAATAAAGCATTTTCACATCCAAAAAATGCCCAAATGATTAATCATGGATATCCATTTGATTCCACTTGCTTTTTAATATATATGTACTTTTAATACATTTTTCTAATTTTTAAATTCTTTTATGTGCATAAAAATGTTTTAATTACCTTCTTTTTTACATTACCATTGCTAACCATCCCCAATAAAAAACCAAGAACAAGAAGCAAGGGGGAGGACCAAAACATTACAGATTAAGCATAGCCAAATAAAACTTAAACACACAGTGACCATGTATCTCTCTGTACCTTGCATTCATTGTCTCTATCATGGAGTGGGTAACAGGCTTCCTTTTAAGTTCTCTAGAGAAATCGTTGATCATTTCAAGAAGCTTACAATCCAATGGGAGAGACAACATGCAAATGAATATATACAAAATGAAGTATTTACAAAATAAATAGGAAATAATTAACAAAGGGGAGACAGAAAGAATATTAGAGACAGATACAGACACAGACACAGACACAGAAAAGAGAGACAGAGAAAGAAAGACAGAGAGATAGAGACAAAACAGAGACAGAGATAGAGAAGAGAGAAACAGAAGGAGATACACAGAGACAGATAGACAGACACAGAGAGAAAGACAGAAAAAGAGAATGAGAGATGATCACACTTGTGCTTTGGGAAAATCACGTCAGAGGCTGAATGGGGGGGGTTTGCAATTGCAATAATCCAGGGGTGGGGTGATATGAGTGCCTCTGCTAGCATGGTGTCAAAGGAGAGAGGGGGACATATTCGATCGATGTTGTCAAGGTGAAATCCACAGGTCTGGTAAGAGCTTGGATATGGGGAGTGGATGTGGTGAGAGATAGTGATGAATCCAAGATGACTCCTAGATTTCAAACCTGAGGGACTAGAAGGACAGTGCTTCCTTCTACAGTAATAGGGAAAGTGAGGGATAAGGAGGTAAGATAAGTTTAGGGGAAGGTATTTGGACATACTGAGTTAAGATGTCTACTGATGTCCTCATCAAGTTGTGTGAAAGGTAGCTGGAGGTGTGAGAATGGAAGTCAGCAGAGAAATTGGAGCAGGAAAGATAGATTTGAGAATTATTAGCATAGGGGCCAGCTAGGTGGCAGCCAGGTGGTGCAGCAGATAGAGCACTAGCCCTGAAGTCAGGAGGACCTGAGTTCAAATCTGGTCTCAAACACTTAACATTCCCTAGCTCTGTGACCCTGGGCAAGTCACTTAACCTCAATTGCCTCAGCGAAAAAAAAAAAGAGAGAGAGAGAAAATTATTAATAAAGAGACAGTAATCAAACCTATGGGAGCTGATGAGGTCACCAAATGAATAGTAAGGAAAGAAAAGAGAAGAGGACCCAGGATAGAACTCTTGGAGACATCTACATTTAAAGGCCTGATCCAGAAGAGAATCCAGTAAAGGAGACAAAGGAGTGGTTGAGTAGATAGGAAGAAAACTAGGAAAGTTGTGTCCTAAAAACCTAGAGCGAAAAGAACATCAAGCTAAAAGGCCAAGGGGAGCTCAAAGGGGATGAGGACTGAGAAAAGGCCACTGGATTTGGCAATTATAAGATCATTAGTAATTTAGGACAGTTTCAATGGAATAATAATGTCACAATAATAATAACTATTATTATTATAATTATTATATAATAACGGATTAATAAAAATAGTAATGGAATAATAATAATAATGATGAAATAATAACCCTTACAGATTGTAAGGAGTTAAGAAGAGGGTTAGAGGGGAGAAAGTGGAGACGTCTATTGTAGATGACCTTTTTGAGGAGCTTAGCTTTAAAAGAAAGAAGAAAATAGGGTAATAGCAACTGTGAAAGAATCAGGTGAGAATTTTTCAAGATGGGACAGGGACATGTTTGTAGGTAGACTTGATAGAGAGGGAGAGTTTGAAAATAAGTAAGACACATGTATAATTGATATCACATTTCTTTCCTTCTATGGGCATGGAAGGAGGAAAATAATTCAGAACTTAACTTTAAAAGAAGGTTAAAAAGAAATTTTAAAAAAGAAAAAGTTTAAGAGTGGAGATGGAAAAAGAGGAAGTCTATTAGAGGAGTTAGCCTTGGTAAAGAATAAGGTCACTTAATCATGTGAAACTGAGGTAAAGAAGGAAAAAGTAGAAGAAAACCTATATATGATAGGAGATAGTGAAAGAAGAGAAAAAGGAGCTCATTGTCAGACTCATTTTTTCTGAAAAATAGGAGGCAAGGTTCTCAGCTGAGTGAGTAAGGAAATAGGGGAGCCATGGGAGGTTTGAAGGGGTAAAAGTATTTGGAGGAGTCTTTATGGAGAGTGAGATAGTGAATTGATAAGGGAATAATAGTAGGATTGCCTAGCAGGTGTGAGGGCTCAATTGAAATTATGCAACATAAATTTCTAGTAGATCCTGCCAGAACAGTCAAATTATTTTCTCCACCTTTGTTCAGCAGCAGTTGTCTTTTTCATGGTATTATTGTACTTATATATAAATTTTTCTCTTGGTTTTGCCCACTTCTTTTTGTATCAATTCATACTACCCAGGATTTTCTGAAATCATCTCTTTAGACATTTATTTCTATGTTTGATCTTTTGTTTTGTTTTGGATTTTTTGACTCATGTTTGAATTTCAAAGTTTCTACTCAGCTCTGGTCTTTTTTTTGTCAGAAATGGATAAAAGTCCTGAATTTTATTAAATTATTTTTTTCCTTGAATGATTATATTTAGTTTGACAGGATAAGTTATTTGTAGTTGTAAAGAATATAACTTTTTTGAAATATTGTATTCCAAGTTCTATGCTTGTTTATAGCAGAAGTTGCTGGGTTTTTTTGTGATCCTAACTGGGATCCTTTCCTACTTGAACTGCTTATTTATGGATGCCTGCTTTTTTTTTTCCCTTTGGCATGAGAAATCTGGATTTTGGCTATGATGATGCTTTTGGAGCTCTCTTCTCTTTTGTCCAAATAGATCTGGAAAAATTTTTTACTTGTGACTTCTTGAAATTTAATATACAGGGTTTTAAATTTTTTTGGACTTCATAGGATCCAGTGAGTCTTAAATTATCTCTCCATGACATATTTTCCAGTCAGTTATTTTTTATATCAGATATCTTACTTCTCTTCTCTCCCAACCTTTTAACAAAAAAAAATTATACTCTTTCTTTCTTTCAGAGTAGTTGATTTCATTTGGTCTACTCTATTTTTCAGGAACCTCTTTAATAGGATAAAATTTTCCTCATTCCTTTCCTAATTAAATTACTATCTTTCCAATTCTTTTTCCCAGAGTTTTTGTTTTACTTTTTGTATTGCTTGCTTCATTTCATTTAGATCTTGATATAGTCCTTGAGGAAAATTATTCCCCTCCCCTACCTTAGAGTCATTCCTTACAGTTGTAGAATTACTCTTTCCTTTTGGGGGATCTCTATCTACAATATTCTTATACTGATAGTGAAATTATTTGGATTTCTCATATCTCCAGTTTTAGTTTCTAAATTGACAATTTGTAATATAGTCAGGATCTGCCTCCTACTCTTCTTGTGCTTGGAGTGGTAGGTCCTGCTTAGTTTCAGCCTTGGTCTCCTGGGTTTCTGTGTCTACTATCACCTCCAAGGTTTAATCCATTTTATGACATCTCAGAAAATAATCCTAAATGAGGTTCCTAGAGCTTTAGCTATCTCATTCTCAGGACTGTTATGCCATTTTGATGGCTGTCACTATCTAGGAGATCCAAGGAGGCCTATTCTGATCTCCTTGGAGATTTCTTGGGGACCCTCAATTCTTGTTGCCTTCTAACACAAAGATTGGTTAGTTGCTACTTGTACTAGGAGATTGAAATTGTTTGCCTTTGCTAATTAATGCAACTATCCCTTCCACATTCTGGGAGTCAGGGGTATAGCATGTCCAGCTTCAACTGGGAAAATCCATGTAAAATTGTTGGCCCTATTTTTGTACCAGAAAAGTCTGATTTTTTTCTTTTTCTTTTATGGGGTCATTTACAATACCATATTGTAAAGTTTGAGTTGGTATTGTACAATACATATATTTTATGCATTTATTAGTTCTTAAACTTTTTCTGTATCATTTGCTGGTCTTCATATATTATATGTGGCTTCTGCAAAACTCCCCCCAAAATCCCATTTAATTTTTTATACTAACCCTCAATATATCAAAATCACATTGAGGAAATTGCAGTATGGAAGGGATAATTACTGGTTTTGCTAGTAGTCTTCTTATATTACATATTGCCCATAGACTTCTGACTAAATCACTGTTTACTTCTTAGGTGGACAAAATTGCTTATTATAGTTTTCATCATAATTATTGATCACTACTCATTCCGGTACGTGTTTCAGATTTTTACTAGAGTAGATACATGGGTACAGGGAAGCAATTTGGGCAGCCATATTGGCCAGGAGTTTTCTCCTTTTTCTTTGAAAGCCATTTTATTGAACCATCATCCCTATTGTGGAAATTCTGCTTTGTCTTTCTAGCAGTAGTGATGTGTTTGTGCTCAGGCTCCCTCTACTCCATTTTGATCCACAAATAAATCCACAGATAAAATTCCAGACCTAAAGAGTGAGTATTGTCACATCAGCATGGTGGCTACTGAACCAATATCAAAGCCAGGAAGACCTCAGTTCAAATTCCATTTCTTACATATACTGGTTATGTCCTTACACACACAGGTCAAATCCTTTAACCTCTTAGGGCTCTAGACAAGTCCTTAACACTTTAAATTCAAATAAGGGAATTTAATAAAGAGAGTTTCTTAATTTAGGAGCTGCTCATATCAGTAAAATCATAGGTCCAGGCACTAGTGCTATCCCCATTGACATCAGAAAAGTTCCACTAGAGTTTCTTATTAATGTTATAAGAGCTTATTTGCAGCCTTTTCAAAGAGAAATGGGAACCTCCTCATATGAAAATATGAGGACTAAATGTAAAACTGCTTAAAGGATATGCTATATAAAATTAAAGTATAGCATTAGAGTGAGAAGGATCATAGAAGTCATGCAGACTCACTGAATTATATTTTGTTGTTGTTTTTATGTAGAACTTTATGGTTTGCAAAGCATTTTATAGAATTCTCATGCAATACTTGTAAAATTCCTGTGTAATATATGCTATTATCATTCCCACTTTGCAGATAAGGAAACTGAGGCTGTGATTTATCCAGAATCACACAGATAGTAAGTGTGATAGTAAATATCTAGAGCTAAATTTGGATCAAGAGTTTCTTGACTATAGGCTCTGTTTTGGGAGGGAAACTACTAGCAGTTGGTAAGAACAAGAACCACTTCATGTAGATGAGAGGTGATTAAACTGTGCCTTTAAGGAAGTTAAGGATTCTCTGAGACAAAGGGGAGAAGGGAGTGCACCCTGGGAATGGGGAACAGCTTATGCAGAAGCATAGAAATACGGGCTGAGGTAGTCTCCATGAGGAAAAGAATTTGGCTAAACCATTGAGTACAGGAAGGGGAGACTGGAAGGATAGACAGGGACCAAGTTTTGAAGGGGGATAAAAGCCAAACAAAAGAATTTACAGTTTATTCTACAGGCAATAAGAAGTTTATTGAGTAGGATCTGATCTGACCTTAGGGAATATTACTTTAGAAGCTGAGTGGAGGATTGATTGGAAGAGAGAGATTTGAAGTAAAGGGACCTATTAAGTCATTGCAATTGTATAGATGAGAGATGATGAGGGCCATAACTAAAGTGATGTCTTTAGAACAGAGAGAAGGGAATAGATATAACAGAGATGTTACAGAGGTAGAAATAGTAAGATTTGAGAACTTATTGGATATGTGGACTGGGGGCTACTAAATAATCAGGATGATACCAGTGTTATAAACCTGGAAAGTGGAAAGTTTGGAGTACACAGTAAAGATGGGGAGAAAAAATAAATTAATATGTAGAAGTTAAAGAGTAAAGAGAGAGAAAATGACTGAAGAGGAAATCTGTTAAAGGAGACAGGAAAACAGAAGGGAAGGGGATCAAGAACATATGTGGACGAGTGAACCTTGGCAGGAAAGGCCACCTCATTGTCAGAAACTAGACAAAAGAAAGAAAAAGTAGAAATGATGAGAAGGAGTTTGGATGCTAAAGGGGAGCCCAGAAAAATGGAGTCATGGCAAATGGTTTTGGTTTTCTGTTTCCAGTGATAACTCATGCTTGAGAAGTCATACAAAAGGCATCAAGGACACAAATGATCAAAAAAGTGCCCTTGTGGTGAGGAATCAGAGATGGAGATGGAATCAGAGATGGAGAGTGTCCGTGAGACCTTCAAAGAATTACATGTACTAGGTGGGTCTCGTATGGAGATTTACAGAAAGGTGAATTCAAGCAGAACGAGAGGGCAAAGGGGGACTGCATATTAGGTCAGTAGAAACACCTTAGGATTTCAGATTTGGAAGGTTTTTGGTGTCCACCTGGTCCAACTTGTTCCAGCACAAGGATTCCATCTGCAGCTCCTTGGTAGGTGCTTACACAGCTTTTGTCATAGACCTGTAAAGACAGGGAACCTCCTAACCTCCAAGGCAACCCACTGTTAAGCAGAGTATTGAGACAGAAGTCTGGAAGACTTCATCTTCCTGAGCCCAAATTTAGCCTCAGATCCTTACTAGTTGTAGGATCCCAAGAAAGTCACTTGGTCTTGCTGCCTCAGTTTCCTCATCTGTAAAATGAGCTGAAAAGGAAATAACAGCTCACTCCAGTATCTTTGACAAGAAAGCCCCACAAGGAATCAGATTCAACTGAACAATATTGTTAAGAAATGTTTCTTTTTTCCCTGAGGCAATTGGGGTTAAGTGACTTGCCCAGGGTCACACAGCTAGGGAATGTTAAGTGTCTGAGACTGGATTTGAACTCAGCTCCTCCTGATTTCAGGGCTGGTGCTCTATCTGCTGCCCCAGGAAATGTTTCTTTCCATCAATTATAAATCTGTCTCTTTGCAACTTCTCCTCACTGCAGCTAATTCCACCTTTCCGGACCAAACAGAATAAATCTCATCTCTCTTCCACATAATAGCAGGCTGCTCTTTATGCTCCCCCAGTCTCTCTTCTCCAGGCCAAACATACTCAGTCCCTTCGATTGATTGTCTCACAGCTTGAAGACCAGGCCCTTGCAGCTCTCCTCTGAATGCTCTGCAGCCTCATCCATGCCCTTCCTCAAGTCTAGTGCTCAGCATCCTCCAGAAATACTATTCACATCGTCCTCCAAGGATGGCTCAAAGCCTTCTTGAAGACCAGCTCCTCCTTGACCCCCCCAGAAACATTTATTAATCTGGCCGCTGGAGGTCAGTGTTTTCCAAGGGAAAACCTGGGAGCCCCTGAGTGTTAACTTGCGTTTTACCTGCATTTAAGACCGGCTTCATATTCTCCTTCTCCTTTAGGCTTTCCTTAAAACCCACAGCCCTGGAAGGCTTTACAGGACTGGGAAATGTAGCCCTGCACTTTTCTTCCCGATTCCCTCTCACTGTTGCTTTTATTTGCCTGCACACCCACACCAGTTCCCGGCAGGAGCTCTATTTAGGCAGCTGTCTCGGCTATTTCGTGTGGATGTTTACAAACGCTGGTCCGGGACCGAGCCCCGTCAGAATGCTAGATTTTGCCCTGGGGAAGGGCTCCCCAGAGGGACTTCCCCCAGAGTGGCCTGTTTTCCATGAGTTCCTCCTTGGGTCTTTCCATTCCGGTAACACTGTCCTAATTCCCTTTGCTCAGCCTCCCGGATTTCCCCTTCTTTATTATACTTGGTTCATTTCCTAGGATTAGCTCTAAAGCAGCTTGCCGCCAGATTGCTTTGCTCTGCGTTCTCCCAAATGTCCAGTGCACAAACGAGTTCTTTTATTCATCGTTAAAGCAACCAAACCAGCCCCCTTAGTAGCATCAGGCCCTGCAGCAGCTTCCCAAGAGCAGCCATTCTGCCTTCTCCCATTAGACATTTAAAAATACACAACTTGGAAATCTAGGGTAGGGTCGACATTGCCAATTGCCCTGCAGAGCTTTTCCCTTCCTCAACCTTTGTCTTTTGTTATGTCACCCCCACTCTCTCCCTCTGCTTGCCCCTTGGGTGAACTTGGTATCCGGAAGCCCCCACCATGTGCTCCAGGCTCCATATAAATGTAATTACTTTCTGTCCCCCCACAACCTTGCCCTCCCTCCTCGGACTCTGGGCTTCCACTGTTCCTGGAATGTCCTGCCTGACCTCTTGTTGGCTGGATTCCCACTTATCCTTTAAAGCTCATCTCAAGAGAAGGGGACCTCTTCCAGGAAACTTTCCTAGATCTTATTGATTAAAAAAAAAAAGCATTTCCTTCTGGACCTCACATAGTCCTTCACACGCATTTCTGTATTACTGTGCTTTGGAGTTATCTGTGTAATCTCAGTCAGTCAGCAAGTTGATCAGCGTTTATTAACAGCCTCCTATGGGCCAGACACTCCATGAAGCACCAGGGATGCATAGAAGGAAAAAAAGGCACTCTTGAGGAGCTTCCGATGTAATAATTATAACAACAGCTCTTGCTATAAGCCAGGCATTGTGCTAAGTGTTTACAATTATCTCATTTGATCACATAACTAAAACATTTCTGAGACCGTATTTGAATTTGGGACTTCCTGACACCATGCTGAGCTTTCGAACCACTGCACGAACTAGCTAATCTAATAATGTCCTGTTTCCCTTCTAGTTCCTACATAACAGCAGGTAGCTGGATTATTCTCTTTTAGCTAAACTTTATACTTCTTCCAAGGTCTAGCATAAGCCTTTGCTTATAATAGGCATTTAATAAAATAAGTTATTTTTGTATGAACTATACTAAATGGTCACTGAGATTCCTTCCAACTCTGAAATTCTGTGATAAATACTTTTAAAATTATTTAAATTTAATACTTTAGATTAGTTTAGGGTCAGAAAATTTGGGGGAATCTACTTAATTTGTCTATAGTCTCCTTGATCATAAAATGTCTTTATTTCTCACTTGGCTTTTCTCTCTGTGTCTCTCTGTTCCTCTCCTCTCCTCTCCTTCCTTCCTTCCTTTTCTCTCTCTCTCTCTCTCTTTCTCTCTCTCTTCTCTCTCTCTCTCTTCTCTTCTCTTCTCTCTCTCTCTCTCTCTCTCTCTCTCTCTCTCTCTCTCTCTCTCTCTCTCTCTCCCCCTTCTTCTCTCTCTCTTTTTCTCCTCCTCACTTTCTCCCTCTCCCTCCTTTCTCTCCCTCTCCCTCCCTCCCTCCTTCTCCCTCTCCCTGTCTCTCCCTGTCTCTATGTCTCTCTGTCTGTCTCTCTCTCTGTGTCTCTCTCTTTCTCCTCCTCACTTTCTCCCTCTCCCTCCTTCCCTCTCTCACTCCCTCCCTCATCTCTCTCCTTTCCTCTCTCTTCCTCTCTCTATCTCTCTGAATCTGTCTCTTTCTATCTCTTCTCTGTGCCCCAGGAAACTCATTATTGGTACAACTTCATCATCCTGTAAGATCCCATTAATCTTGGCACTCTTCCTCATCACTACTTCATGTCCTTCTGAATGGAGGATAGAACTGTGAGCTTCAAACCTCCATTTAAAGAGTAAACTCAGCTCAGACATTTCCCACTTGGCTACAATTGCTCCATTGATCCCCCCTCTTCTTTTTTTCTGCCTCCATCCTACATTACTCTTTAGCTTCCTGTTGTGTTTTCTCTTCCCCCAGTTAGATTTTTAAGCTCCTTGAAGGCAGAGAATCTTTCTTTCTTTTTTCATTTTGTATCCTAAGAGCTTAGCACAGTGCCTAGTACATAGGTGTTTAATAAATGTATTTTGACTATTGAAACTATGCATTTCTGGAATTATCCATCAAAAACATCTCAGCTCCAGAAATGCTCTGTCTCTCCACTCCCTTGTCTTGGGCATCTTCTGTGGATTTAATGCCTTTGTGGCAAGTGACAGTAACACTAGATATAGGGGGAGATAGGCTTTTTCTGCCTTGCTGCATCTGAGTAGCAACAAATCATAGAATTTAGAGTTGAAAATACTTTGAAGGCCATCTTGTTCTCATTTCACAGATGAGAAAACTGAGCTCTAAAGCCACAAAGATAATAAGGAAAAGTTAGGATCTGAATCCAGATTTTTTGATTGAATCCAGGAATTTTTCTTTGCTACCAACCATTCCCTTTATATGGCAAGCCTGACTCAGCCTGAATGTTTGTAATTCAGCCCATCACTCTAGATTCTACAATTTCATTTTCAAGGCCTTCAGAGCAGAGCAGAGAGGGAATGATAAATGAGCAATAACTTCTCCACAACTTCCGGAGCTCTGTCCATGGTGCCTGGGAGGCTTAGGAGCCCACAACTACATCAATGCACATCTGTCATAGAAGAAAGGTTCCAAGGATCTGGAGTCAGCCATTCCAGAGGTCAGATATTCAATCTGTAAAACTCCAACAAGGACAATCACGGATATGCTCTAATGCAGTCCTTGCCATCCAGAGTGCTTGATTAAAGGCAATCATTCTTAACCCCCATCTCCATAAAACAGCTGTCCTAAAAGGCCAGCAGAAACTTGGGCATAAGGAGAATAATTCCTATTTATACAACACCTCTCAATTTATAAGCTCTGGGAAGTCAATATATGATGTTTATCTTTCAGTTTCTGTCTAAAGGACAAATGTATGCCCCCTGTTATCTGTGGGTAGAGCTTTGGGGTATGAAAGGAGGAGAAAATGGTTACAGCATCAGAGATATAGGGCTGGAAGGAGTGTTGGAGATCAGCTAATCTAACCCCATCCTTCAGATAGGGAAACTGAGGCTTCTTGAGGTTATATCAGGCAGTCAAAAAACAATTATTAAGCATCTACTTACTATGCACCAGAAAAGAGCTGAGAATAGAAGGGAGGGGTTGAAGGAGAGGAAATAAGCATTTATATAGTGAGTGCCTACTGTGTACCAAGAACTGTGCTAAGTGCTTTACAAATATCTCATTGAAAAAACAAAGAGAATGGCCACTTTCAAGGAAGTCTCAATCCAATGAGAAAATAAGTGAACAACTATGTACAAACAAGATACATAGAGGATAAATTGAGGATAATAAGACACTACAATTAAGGGAGATAGAAAGATGTCACTTGTTATAAGTGACTTGGCCATGGTCACACAGTTAGAGAGTAAGAGAACTCTCTGTGTCTCTGTCTCTCTGTCTCTGTTTCTGTCTTTCTCTCTCTCTCATCTCTCTGTCTCCTCTCTCTTCTCTCTGTCTCTCTCCTCTCTCTGCCTCTCTTCTCTGTCTCTCTCTGTCTCTTCTCTCTCTCCTCTGTCTCTCTTTCCTCTCTCTCTCTCTCTCTCTCTCTCTCTCTCTCTCTCTCTCTCTCTGCCTGTGTCTCTGTCTCTCTCTTTCTCTCTATCTCTCTGTTTCTCTCTTTCTCCCCCCCCCAAGAAGCTCATTATTGGTATAACCTCACCATCCTGTAAGATCTCATCAACCTTGGCACTCTGCCTCATCAGAGTGAAATAACACGTATAACTTTAAGCACAGTGGTCCTGCGTATACTGCCAAGCTAATTCATGTAATCATAGGGAACAGCCAGGTCGCAAAGTGGATAGACCTCTGCTCCTAGGATCTGGAAAACCTGAATTCAAATACAACCTTAGATGCTTCTGAACTATGTGATTACTTAACTCTTGCCTCAGTTTCCCCAATTGTAAAATGGGGATTATAATAGTCTCCCAGGGTAGTCATGAGGATCAACTGAGGTACTTGCAATGCACTTAACTTAGTGCCTGGCACATAAGTGTTATATGAATTTAGTTATTTATCATTATTATTATTAAAGCAGTACCTGAAAATTGTTTGGGCAGCTGTGTGAAGGACAGATGAAAGCAGTAAGACTGGCTAGAAGGCTATTATAATAGTTGAAGCAGGTGGCAATGGAAATGCAAAGGAGAGAGATCAGCAATAACAGTGGATATGACAGGAAAGTCACAACCTGCAAGACTGTAATGGTGGCTTCTGAGGTTTGGGTAATTTTCAGGCATTTTCATGTCCCCGAGAGCTACAGTGGCAATCACTGCACCTGCTGAAATTGCCGGGGGGCCTATTCAGTGTACTGTAGTTAACATTTACAGAGAGCTTTGAACAAGGAATACTCCACAGATGCTGGCTCTCCCTATTATAGCGAGAAAGACATTTATGTTAACCTACTTTCAAAATCTCTTTCTTCCCGGTACCTGCAAGAAAACCAGTGACTCCCGCCCTTCTTAAGAGAAACTGACTATAAGCCCATGGAGCATCTGGCTGGGGGAGCAGTAATACCTCAGCTCTTAGACCAGCTCAGAAAGTCTCACCGGCTTATCCTCTCTAAACTCCCTGTGCTCCCTGTGGAAAATGCAAACTGTGCTCACTATCTTACAAGGAGATTCTGAAAACATGCTAAGCTCTAAATCAGGGTCTCAAATCTGCCATTAAAAAAAGTTGAGAAAAACATATTTTATTAGCAGAACAGGTACCCAGGAGAGGTGGAGTAAGGAAAATACACAATGCTTTTATTTTGTAGGGTTAGAATATACCTTTGTAATTATTACAGGAAGACAAAGGAGGGTCTAGAGCCCCATGTAAACATTCCCATGGAGTTACCTATTTCACTGTTCCCCAAAAGGGATCACACTTAGAGGTTCCTAATTCTTTCTTTCTCTAACTTTCTCTAATTCTTCAGATTTAGGTTTTGTCAAAAATAAGCAATCCCTTTTCAATTTCCATATTACACTATGTGACAAAGGTCACAGACTGAAAGCATTTTTAAAATGTTTTAAATTCTGGAGCCAAATAAAAAGGGATTTTTGCATGTTTGTTTGTTTGTTTTTTAAAATGTCATCCCTTTAGCTGCCTGTATTGAGGAGAAAGAAGAGTGGATTTCTACCGTTGTTCTACATACGGAGTGAGGAAGGACTTAGCAATGCAAAGAGGCAGAAAGCTGGATAGAAAACCTAGGGGAAAGACAGGGAAGAGGGGAAGACAGACTAAAATGTGGAAAATAAAAGAATTCTGGAAAGGAATTATAGGGAAATGATTCCTAAGATCAATAGCAAGAATTTGGTTTGGATGGGGCAGCTAGGTGGCACAGTGGATAGAGCACCAGCCCTGAAGTTAGGAGGACCTGAGTTCAATTCTGGCTTCAGATACTTAACACTTCCTAGCTGTGTGACCCTGGGCAAGTCACTTAACCCCAATTGCCTCAGCAAAAAAAAAAGAATTTAGTTTGGATCTATTATATATAAGACCACTCTGAAGGCACTGGAAATACAAAATCGAAATGGAAACATCCTTGTTCTCAAGGGGTTTCCCTTCTATTGGAGGATACAAATTCACAGATAATTGATTATGTGATAATTTGATAAGAGGGAGAAGACTATTGCCTTAGAGACCCTGAGATCATAGTTAAAACTAAAAAGGATGTTAAAGATTATCTAATCTGATGCTTTTTTTTTATAGATGAAGAAACTGAAAACCAGTAAAGGCTTCCTATGAGGGGACCTAAGGATTCTGAGAGACTAAATCAAAGAAATAATGCACTTCAAGCATGGTAGGAGACCTGCACAAAGACATGAAAAGTGGAGACAATGACGAGTTTAAAAAATTGTAAGTATGCCATTTTGGCTGTAATGTAGAATAGACTGTGACATTTAAAAAGTTTGAGAGACATAATTTCTGGGTAATTAGTCACTTTACTAATAATGCTAACATTTTATTAATAAAAGAGGTCAGTGGCTGTCATGAACCCCAAAGAAAATCATAGCAAGGGCTCATTGCTTATATGTCTTTGGAAAAGTGGATATTCCAACCAATCAACTCTGATTGGTTAACAATTAATGAGAGAATGGGTATTGTCATGAGAAGTGAGCTCACTCCAATGAGAGGCTGAGAGACTCAGTGACATCAGGTCACTCTTAGACAAAGAGACTGTCTCTTCAACCAGACCACCCCCAGTCTTGGGTAATCTAGACAAAAGATCTACCTGCATCAACCCTTGTTTGAGTGAAATACAGAGGGCAGGCATTCACCTTGGATAAGATTCCTTATAAGGCTGGGTTGGATCTGACCATGATTGAGGAGAAAGTTAATTCAACTCTCAGAGAATGAGCTTTTGAAATGAGGATTTTAGAAAAAGGAGGAAAAGGGAATCTCTCCAATTCATTAGTTATTGTTAATAATTTCTCTTCATGCAAGGAGAAATAAGAGAAGATTTTGTTCAGGGCTTTTTAAATAAGGCCAAACTGAATTTTATGTGGCAGTCGAAAGGAAGTCAGAGAGGATCCTTGAGGACTAACATAAGGGTCATGAAGAGTCAGACATCAATGAACAGCGACAATGCCTTTGAAGAAATTTTTTTGACAGTAAGATAACGTGAAAAATGAAATGGAGAACTGCAAGATGACTACTTCAATAGACTGGTCAAGAGATGATGAGGACCTGAATTAGGGCAGTGATCTTAAGTGATTAAAAGAGTATGGATAGGAAAGATATTGTCAACACTTGACAACTGACGAGATATGGCAATAAATAAGAATGAAAAGTCAAAGATGACCAAGACATAGATTTAGCCCTGGAAAGACCTTAGAAGCCATTTAGTCCACTCACTCTTTTTATAGTTGAGAAAACTTGAGCATAAGGAGTTTTATTTGCCCAAAGTAATAGAGATATTAAATATAAGAGGCAGAATTTGAAATTCTCTGATTTGTAAGGTTGACTAACCAATGCTGCTTGTGAAGATACTGTCATAGTGGTTTCCTGAACAAAAATAAGGAAATTTAAAGGAAGGACAGGTTTAGGGGAAAATAATGAATTCTGTTTGGGATGGGTTGAGTTTGAAATGTCAGTCTTGGTGGACTTATTTAGAAGAAAGTTGGTGATATGGAACTGTAGTTCAAAGGCGATATAAGAACTACTTATTTAGATTTGGCATCAATGTGCAAATAAATCATAACCAGATCCATTGTTCCTGATGAGATCACTGAGAGGATATAGAAAGAGAAAAAGGTCAAAGACAAAGCTTTAGGGAATACCATGATCAGAGGTCAAAGAAGGAAGGGTGGTTAGGCAGACAGGAGAATCAAGAGAAAGCAGTGTCTCAAGGGCCAAAGGAGAAGAGGCAACCAGGAGGAAGGGGGTGATCAAGTGTCAAAAACTGAAGAAACCCATGAGAAGAGATCTTACTTGCCAGATTTAGTAACTAAGAAATTCTTAATAATTATTGTAATCCAGTAGTAGAACTGCAACAACTTGAATTAACGCTCAATTCTATCTCTACCTCATCATTGAAGGTTGTTGTAAGCCAGGACACTGTGGACATCCACTAGATAAGGATCATTTGTTAACTTTACTTCTAGGTGGGATTGGCAGCTCTGGACCCTTTTGTTCAAGGAGTACATAAAAGACAATATATGGTTCCACCAGAAACTTTGGATAGTTCTCATGGAACCTCTTTGTGGGCTCCCTTGTGGAACAGTTTTATCTAAAGGCCACTAAATATATTTTTGCTAAAGTAATTGCTTATATGAACATTCAGACTGTAAATAGTCTGATATACCAGATGTGGGAACCACTGCTGGGAGAATAATTTTGGAGAGAGAACAGTGTTGGGGTTGGAAACAGATTACAAGTAACTGAATGGGAAGGTCGGGAACTGTAAACAATACATCTGGGTGTTTTTTTCTAATAGTATAGCTATAAATGGAAGGTTTCAATGGAAGGAAGGAGGTAAATACAATTATTGCATGTTTACTGTACTGTGGTACCCTATCACATCCACATAGGAAAAATGTGTCAAGAGAGTAACAATTAAACTAAAGTGGGTGACACCAAAATCTTATTTGACACTTTGTGACCCCATTTGGGGTTTTCTTGGCAGAGATGCTTGGGTTGTTTGCCATTTTCTTCTCCAGCTCATTTTACATAGAAAGAAACTGAGGCACAGTGAAATAACTTGCCCAGAGTCACACAGCTAGTAAATGTCTGAGATCAGATTTGAACTCTGGAATAGTGTATTTTTTAAATTTCTGAATCCATAAAATGAAGTTATAAAGGAGGAAGAATATTCCATAAGATATATACACTGAGGCACTCACTCTAGCAAGGTAAATGCCAATTTATGGGAGGCCATGGAGGATTGAGGAGATGTCCAATGAATGGATTTAGCTCCATTCAGAGTTCTTGGACCTTTTACTGTTATTCTGGCTTTCTGCCAGGGGGAAACAGTAGTCATTTTGATATGATTTTACCCAGATGCCTTCACAACATCAACTAGCCATAGCTTCTAACCATTTTCTTTTATTTCCAAATTGGGTGGCTGAGGGTAGAGACAAAAATCATTAGTTATGTTTTGAATAACTGATCTCCTACTTAGATAACTTAAATCATGTACTATTTCTCATATCAGAGCCCCAAATCTAGTCAGAATTGAACCTCATATATTTGGGAGAAAAATCAGTGTTAAATCTTTGAAGTATTCGAGTAGACATTTCAAAATGACTCGAGAATTGATGCAACAACTTAAGGCTGAAAATCTTAAAATCTTGATTTCAAAATTCAGAAGGTACATTTCAAATGAGCTTCACACAGAAGGAAACATCTTCCTAAGCCTGAATGTCAAGCTATACTTAGATTTTCAGGAAGTCTGGGGCTATAAAACTTTGAATTGCTTGAATTCCATTTACAATGCTTTTTAGGATAGAAAAGTCAAATCCTTGCTTAGAATATGAAATGTTTTTAGATGTCACTGATGTGGTAAGTATCACCTAGTATGTTTTTAAATTAATCTCCAAATTCAGAACTTCCTTTTCCCCCTCATGATAATTCATTCAGCAATGCACCAATTCTCACTAATCATCATGATGTATTTGCAGCTAATTATCCAGTCATGAGTGCACTGGGTGAAGGCAGAGTAGGATTCTTAGATATATCATATATGCAAATGTTCAACACAGACTGCTATTGTATTTTTTGCAAACAGATGGCCAGGTGACAGCTCTGTGAAGGAGGTGTACTTTGCAGGCAAATTTCTTCCTAATCTAATTATCCATTGAGATGAGTCTGCAGGCTACCCACATCATCATATATGTTTCCAAAGTGTTTGTATACATTTCAATATTGCAGTAACCAGAAAAACTCTGAACCTTCAATAATAATAAAACAGGTTAGGATTGCTTGTTTTTAGAACATCATGCATGGGGAAGTAAGGAGAATCCTGAAGGTCAACAACTCTCAGTTCTTTTGTTAGCCCCCTCTTCATTCTTAGGCACATGTCTATGTAGTTAGAGAGATCCATGAGCAACTGAAGCCAGAGATCATGATATCCAACCTCCACATTTTACCCGTGTGGAAAATGGAGACAAGAAAAGTTAAGCCATTTTCTTTGGATCACATAAATGGTAAGTAGTAGGATTGAGATTTGAACCCAGGTCTCCTCATTCCAAATTGTGTATATGTCCCTTTGGAAGTTGCAGTCATTGGCAGAATAAAGCAGTTTGTTTGTTTATCTGAAGGTTTGTGGGCTTCCCAGAGTCATTTTCCCAAGAAAGATTGACCTTGATTCTCAATGCTGTACTGGAATCAAACAGAGCTGCCTGCCACCAACATTTCCCCCAATGACCCATGCAACCACCTTTTCACTAGTTGGAAAAACTTTTTGGCTACCAGCTAGCAGCTATTCTGGTTCAGGTTTTAATATTAGCTTCCTCTTAATTTATAGTTAGGAATAATATGCAGTTGACATCCTGAGCCCAAAAAAAGTAAAAATAAATAAATAAATAAATAAAAAACAAAACAAAACAAAACAAAAAGACGACCTGAGCCCTTTGGGAAGCTCTTCTTCATCAACCTCATAAGATCAAAGGGGCAGCTAGGTGGTCAATGGATAGAGCACTGGGTCTGGAATCAGGAAGATCTGAATTAAAATCCAGACTCAGACTTTTACTAGTTGTGTTACTCTTAGCAAGTTACTTATACCCCGTTTGCCTTATTTATCTGTAAAAATGAGCTGGGAAAGGAAATGGCAAACCATTCTGGTATCCTTGCCAAAGAACCTCTAATGGGTCATGAAGAGTCAGATACCAATGAAAAGGACTGAACAACAAAACTCCAGGACTAATCCTGAGAGGTGAATATGTAGGAGCTCCTCTCTGCTCCTCCTTCATTTAAGAATGGCACCCAAGGAAGTCTCCTAATGATCACCCTCCCTCTCCTCCCTCCCCCAACTCTAATACACAAACTTGATCATTTCGAGAAATTTATCATTATGCAAAATTACATCAACTCAGAAACTGCCCATCAGTTGGGGAATGGTTGAATAAGTTATGGTACATGGACATAATGGAATATTATTGTTCTCTAAGAAACGATCAGCAGAATCATTTCAGAAAGGCTTGGAGAGACTGAAATGATGCTGAGTGAAATGACTAGAACCAAGAGAACATTGTACATAGCAGCAACAAGATTAAGTGATGATCAACTCTGATAGACTTAGTTCTTTTCAACAATGAGGTGATTCAAGGCAATTCCAATAGACTTGTGATGGAAACAGTCATCCACATCCAGAGAGAGAATATGGAAACTGAAAGTGGATAAAAACAAACCAGTGTCACCTTTTTTGTTGTTGTTATTTGTTTTCCGGGTTTTTCTTTCTTTCTCATGTTTTTTCCCCTTTTTGATCTGATTTTTCTTAAGCAGCATGACAAATGTGGAAATACATTTAGAGGAATTAAATGTTTAATCTATATTTAGGTTTAGAGCAAGATTACTTACTCTCTGGGGGAGTGGGGAGCAGGGAGGGAGAGAAAAATTTGGAACACAATGTTTTGCAAGGGTGAATGTTGAAAACTATCTTTGCATGTTTTTCAAAAAATAAAAAGCTGTTATTATAAGAAAAACTCAAAACACATTTCCTCAGATCATTTTCCCACCCTGATTGCATGACTTCATCATGCCCCCAGGCTGGGTAAACATTCTTCTCCACACTTTTCAGTTTCTTTTTATGTATAGCCTCCCCCATTAAGCTGCAATTTCTTTGAGGAATCCTGGACTGTCTTTTTTCTTGGTTTCCCCAGCATTTAGCACTGTGCTTATCATATGATAGGCACTTAATAAATATCTATTGACTCTAACATATAAGTAAAATCTAGACTTCATCAAAAATGTAAAATTTATCTGGAATCTTTGAAATTTACTGCTTACAACTTTGATGACACCTTTTTTATTTTTATCTTTACTTTTTAAAATTTTTATTCAAGCTTTTTATTTTCAAAACATATGCATGGATAATTTTCAACATTTAACATTGTAAAATCTTGTGTTCCAAATTTTTCCCTCCCTTCTCTCCACCCCCTCTCCTAGACTGCAAGTAATCCAATATATGTTAAACATGTGCAATTCTTCTATACTTATTTCCACAAATATCACACTGCACAAGAAAAATCAGATCCAAAAGGAAAAAAAATGAGAAAGAAAACAAAATGCAAATAAACAACAAAGAGTGAAAATGCTATGTTGATCCACACTCAGTTCCCACAGTTCTTTCTCTGGGTACAGATGGCTCTCTCCATCACAAAACCATTGGAACTGGTCTGAATCATTTCATTGTTGATGACATTTCTTGATGAAGGTTTGGGTAGAAAACTTTCCCTATAAACTCTGATAATGTGTGTATGCATATGTGTGTGTGTATATATATATATATATACATATTAAATATACACATACATATATACACATGTATATGTATACTTATTTATGTATCGTCAAATCTGAACTTAGCATTAAGGGTCCAGTCACTTATGTGATTCCAAAACCCTCTTCCTGGTTGGCTTCTTTAATACTGTTCTTTCTTACCTCTCCACAAGTGTCTAGAGAACCAGCCAAATTACCTGTTATTCTCATTTCTGAGAAGTTCTCTATGCCTTTGTCCATGCTAAAACCTATTTATTGATTTGTACTGCCATATCTTTACCTACTAAAATCTTTCCACCTTCAAGACACAGTTCTGATGTCTTCTCTTCTAGAAAGCTTTTCCTGGTCTTCCTAGCTCAAAGGAATATATCTCTGTCCTATTTTAAATTACTTATAGCACTTTACCTTTGTATTTTTCTTCTGCTTTATATGGTAGTCATTGGTATACCGATCTTTTGCCCATTATTAGACTGTGAGCTTCTTGAGTGGGTCCCATAACTTTTTTTAAAAATTGTATTGATTTTATTTTGAACTTAAGAAATAAAACAATTTCACAGCATAATATAGAAAAAATAATTGAATATGAAACTGCAAATCTATAATGTATGATTTGCTTTTCCTTTCAAATATATCTTCACATAATTTTTTCCTTCCTCTCTCCTTACTCTTGAGACAGTCACCACTAGACACAAATCATCTATCTCTCTATCTACCTATATATTCTATTCCACATATACTTTTATATATTAGTTCTTTCTCTGGATGTAGATATACAGAGAGCATCTTCTTTCATATGTCCTTTATAGTTAACTGGGATATTTATAATATTTAAAATGACTTAGTTGCTCAAAGTTGTTTATAAAACAATATTGCCATTACTATATACTTGATTCTGCTCATTTCTCTCACTGTACTCTCAATGCTTGTTGTTCAGACATTTAAGTTGTGTCTAACTCTTCACAGCCTCATTTGGGATTTTCTTGGCAAAGATAGTGAAGTGGTTTGCCATTTCCTTCTCCATCATTTTACAAATGAAGAAACTGAGTCACAGTTAAGTGACTTGCTCACGGTCACACATAGTAAGTGTCTGAGGCCAGATTTGAACTCAGAAAGATGAGTTTTCCTTGCTCCATAACTGATCTACTGTACCACCGGTTAACTGTCCTGTACAAAGTAGGTGCTTAATAAGCTTATGTTGAATTTTTTTAGTCTTCCTATACCCTACAAAACAAAATTAAAATTCTTTTGACAATTTTTAGAGGTTATCTATAATTTTTGGAGGTTCTATATAATTTATATAAACTTTGTTTCTCTAAACTTATTTTCCTCAACTCTCAAAACAGGACATCTTTTTTATTTTTACTTTTACCCAGACCTCTTTCTTCTCTTGTTTAAACTGCCTTTCCTTCTCTTCCTCCACCCTGTCTACTAAAATATTGTTTATCTTTCTTTGAGGCTAAACATGAGAATTGTTATAAGGGAAAATGGATTTGGAGTTAAGGTCTGGGTTCATAGCTTGCTTCTGCTGCTTCCCACCTGTGATTTTGGAGGAAATCACTTATTCTCTATGAAGTTGGACCAAATGACCATGAAGACCTTCACTTCCTCTAAATTCTGTGACCTTGTGATGTGCCAGTTCTTCCATAAAAATTTCTGAAATTCATTTGAATATTCTAATATTTTATAGAAATTTAAATGTGATACATGATGGAATCTCCTATTATCCAATAAAGCAAAAGTTGGATTATACTTTTTTCCTTACCAGTCATAGCAAACACAAAATATATATCTATATCTTCTATTAAAAAAAAAACACAAAAGCCCATAGGGTCAAAAGTGGAATTTTATTTGGATTTTTTTAACTTGTACATAATCTCTATATTAAGATATACAAACAGATAAAAATGATCTAATAAGAGTAAGTCTGTTTATACCATTTTAATTCAATTTACAATAATTGCGGCAAAATACTGAAAGGAGATGACAAAATACTCCAATTTTAAAAGAAAAAAATTCTTGGCTACTCTGGTTTACATCCCACTAGTCGTTAATGAGTTACAATATACCACTTATTTTTAATTTATCATTAACAACAGATGCAAATAAGTACAAAACTTTCACAATACATTAGTGAGGTGCTCATAAAAGTTTCTGGCATTATAAATTCCACTGAAATAAAAAGTAACTATTAGAATATTTCACTTAAAAGTATGGAATTCTCTAGCATGATTTTTTCTTAGCAAATGATAATATGTGCCAAGCTTCCTATTCCTGGGTTGCCTTAGGATAATACTGCAAAGTCAGTTGCCTTCTTGCTATCTGACATAATTAACTAGATTATCTGTGGTGATTTCTCACACTAAATTATGTAATAATTTCATCCCTTTTGTCTAAAACTAATACTATCCAATATACAATAAAACAGATTAATGACCTCATAACAACTTAAGCAATTTAAGGGCAAATCAAAACCTAATGGTTTGAGATACTGATTATAAACAATTTTTGGTCCAGTGACTCAAGTTACTATTCATTGCTTAGCTTTGAAAAAGTTAAAATATTAGAAATGGAATTTACTTTTCATGAGCTCCTTTCTCCATGCTCTCCC
Source organism: Myrmecobius fasciatus (assembly GCA_023553655.1). Classification (NCBI taxonomy): domain Eukaryota; kingdom Metazoa; phylum Chordata; class Mammalia; order Dasyuromorphia; family Myrmecobiidae; genus Myrmecobius; species Myrmecobius fasciatus. The sequence continues at coordinate 123,500 of JAJPUD010005591.1, forward strand.
TCTTTTGATACTAATTTGGACAAAAGAAGTGAAAATTTCAAAGAACTTTGTTTTTCATGTATTAGCACAAAGTTGAGGTTGCAATCTGGAATCATATTTTAGAATAAATGTTATTTACGGAGAAAATACCCCAAGCACAATCTAGTCCTTAGAATTAAACCACCTAAACTATCTTTTTAAAGGCAGCACAAACATATCAGAGCAAAGCCTTTTTTAAAAAAATAATTATGAGATGACCCAGCTTAATTTTTTCTAGTGATAAGCTATAAATGGAATAGAAAAACCATGAATAGACAGGGGGGAGGGGGGATATTTTAGTGTGCTTTTTTCTTTCTGAGAATAGAAGGTTCTTAGAAAACAAGGAAGTTTTACCAATATTAGGCCTAGAATTATGTAGATTTCTTCTGGTACAAAGATTATAATTCTAACCAGGTAAGAAAGATTCCCTCTCCCATCCCACCCCACTAAAATGCCCTAAGAATTATTATAGCAGAAAAGACTTCAACAAAGAGAGAATTTTAAAATTCATTAATAAACAATCAACTCTATTCAGAAGAAGGGCAGGGGAAGGAAATAATAAAAAACTAAAAATCCTCACCTTTTTAGAATAAATTCTAAACATAGAAAGCCAAGGACTTAACATCTAGTCAAGAATTTTTAAGGAAACCCAAATGAACAGATACAAGGGTTTACTATAATCTTCTAAAGGAGACAGACACCAGATTGCTCAGAGTCTGCATGTTTGTGCTAATCAAAACCCAGTGCAATAGCATCATGAGCCTATGCCCATAAGCCTCAAAGTAACTATCTATCTTCCTATCTATATCTATATGTACATAACTTAGGACATAGGGCTAACATCTCAGGTCTGAAAGATGATCAGATTCATTAATTAATGTTCCTGTTTAGATTTTTATTGTGAACTCTGTGTGTATGTATATATGTATGTATTTTAAAAGTCTCCTTCCTCTCATAACAATTATCAGTAGTGCTCAAAAGACTCAAGAATTAATTTTAAATGCTGTAAATAGTTTAGAGGCAACATGAAATACTAGATAGAAAGACGGCCTTTGGGTCAGGAAGATTTGGTTCAAGTCCCCCTTCTGACACATATTGGCTCTGTGACCTCAGTTAAGTCATTTAATCTCCATTTGTCTCACACAACTCTCTAAAATCATAAATTGCAGAATAATTGGCTGATTTAAATTGGTAGAGGTAATTTCCTTAGCAAAAATTCCATTTACTACTAAAAACACAGTTCTAGACCCCACAAAATATATATATAGGGTTAGTCTGGCATGACACATTTTATATATACATAAATATGTATATATACATATAGACACACATGTGTATGTGTGGATATATCTTAAAGTTTTGCATCTTACCTTTTTTTAATATGAGTACAATATGCTCATATTAATATGAGACTCAGTAGTCTCACAAACTATAATCAGGGCAGAGGGAATTAACTTGGGTTAAATAAGTGGTTATCATTCATCCAGAATTTAAAAAAAAATAATAATAAAGCAAACAGAAGCGCTAATGCATGGATTTCCTAAGGATTGTTCTAAGGTGAAACATTTTCTTCTGTGGATCTTAAACAGTTATGAACAATAGGAAGAAGGAGAGAAAAGTAAATGGGGTGATGGGTTGGGGCGGTTAGTTAGATGTTCTATCTTTGAAGATGATCCAGAAAATTTAGTGAGGTACATTTCTGCTCTGTGTGCCCAAAGCTAACTACATTAGAAATTATGTGCTTCCAGGATACCAGCAGTGTGGTTTATCTCTGCCTCTAGCTAGAACCACTAAAAGTGAGAATATCCTAATTACAAGTTTTAGATAAGCTCTTGCTTCTTAGACTATTTTTTGTGGTTCTTTCACTGAAAACTTAAGACTCTCAAATGATCTTAGGCAATCTCTGAAAAGTTACCCTTAATTAACCACTGTAAAAACTCCACAGACATCCATTGGCAACCCCCGCGGCACAAACTCCCCCTCTTTCACAGTGCTATCAGCATCAGTGGCCTGGAGCCCTCTGTGAAGAGCATGGACTTTATTTACTGAGTGCCCACAGGATAAAGGAAAATCACGGAGGATTCCCTCCTAATGATGGGCCCTTGCAATTTTATAGTTCCTGATGATTTCTAAGGATAGCTGAAGAGTATGCCAAGGAGTATAAAAAACATACAAGCACACACATGCTACCAAACTAAGATATAAAGCACACGAGCATGTTAAGCTTGGCTGTTTCTGGTCTCCTCTTGTGCCAAATTCAGTCATGTATCCTAAGAGCAGAGCAACAAATCACCTGCCTGATCTGAAGACAATCACTCTGACACGAAACTGTGAATTTTGCAACGATCTCACAACCAGGCAGCTTCACAAACAGAGTTCAAGTCAGCAGTCATACTGAACAATGAATGTGAAATAAAACTCCTTCCCTGGCCAGAAGGGAAACAAAAGGCTTGCTCCATGACAGTGCAACAACAACAGCACATTTTCTTGTGTGAAGCACACGATTTGTTATGTGTAGTGGCACTTAAGTATTACACAGTAAATACTGGAAAAAAAAACCCGGAATTTTTGGATGTGCAGAAAGTGTAATCACATATTAATACAAAAGTTGCTAAGCTACAGCGTTCTAATGGCGTTCCATGAACACTGAGGCCTTCCTGGTCAGCCAATGGTGTCATCAGTTTCAAGGAGCTGCCGCACGTGGCGTGCTAATGAAGAGAGCCTCAGTCTGACCAGTCATTATCATCAAACTCCGAGTCATCGTCTGAATCGCTGTACTCCACAGCGATGCGTCTCGAGAGGATCGTTGCCACATCATTTCCCACAGGCTCTCGTTTAGCTTCTTGTTCCCGTTGCTCTTGCACCTTTTTCAGCTGAATTCCTGTGGGCAAAACAGTTTAGAATGAGCTCCCTTTTTCTGACCCAAAAGCAAAATCAAAATCATTATCAGAGTAGTGATAGCAGAATTGGGAGGAGAAAAAAGAATTCAGAAAGATTTTAAGAGAACTAAAGTGGGAGATGTTAAAATTTCCTAAAGGAGAAAAATGAATGAACACCCATCCATTAAGCAATCAGAAGTTGTCTCTTCTAATAAAAGAAATGAAGGAAACTAGCAAGGACAAATTTCATGCATGGTATGCTAGCTTGTGTCCTGGGGTGGGGGAGGTGCATAGACAGAGTGCTGACCCTGGAGTCAGGAAGACTCATCTTTCTGATTTCAAATACTCAGATATTTAAGAGCTGTGTGATTCTGGGCAAGTCACTTTCCCCATTTGCCTCGGTTTCCTCATCTGTAAAATGAACCGAAGAAGGAAATGGCAAACCAGTATGCTGATGGATAGAAGGTGGGGAGGGAGGAAAGGGAAGGAATGAAAGGAAGGAAGAAAGGAAGGAAGGAAGGAAGGAAGGAGAGAGGAAAGGAAGGAAGGAGAGAGAGAGGAAAGGAAGGAAGGAAGGAAGGAAGGAAGGAAGGAAGGAAGGAAGGA